>OY979708.1:1265966-1339650 GCA_963855925.1 Inga laurina | reverse complement strand
TGTGGCACTTTTTCGGTAGAGGCAAAAAAAGCATAATTACGAAAACGCCATTGAAATCACAAAATAGGGGCTGTCAAGGGTATTTTCATAATTTGACAGTGAATTTGATAATTTCAAGCCTTGAAATGGATTCTTTGGGTGAAAATAAGTCAGAATAGCCTTAGTCAAAATTTTGGGAAAACGTGCCATCGGGCCGGGTACGACGGGGCCGGCCCGGGTTTAGGGGCATTTTAGTAAATTTTCACCATAGACTAATATAATCACAATAAACATTATGGAAGAGTCTAAAATGATACCTGGAAAGGTTATGACCTATTTCTAGTACATTTAATATTTTAGGACCGATTTGGAGACTGAATACAACACGTTCTTCGAGGCACATTTAAAAAAGGGATATTAAAGCTTTAAGGTAGGGACATTATCCTTCATACACTATTCCATAAGTTATGTGATTGTGTGGATGCCATTGTTTTATAAATGCGCTCTATTAATCAACACGATTTGCCCAGAGAGGGGCCAGAAGTGTCAGAGGCACTTACACTGGAGTTGGTGAAAATCCAACCTGTGCAAAATAGTGGGGCTGTGCCCTACTCATGTATACATGCAGATGATATGTTTATAATGTTCATTAATTGGTGCATACATGGCATATATCATATTTACTTTTCGCATTTTCTATGAACGATAGCATGTTTCTATTGGGGTTCTCTGGAATCTCACCATATTTTTAAATAAACACCTTAGCGGATACCAGTGGGGCAAAGGGAAAAGACATAGACGCCGGAAAGTGAACGGCACGTGTTTCAAGGCAAGAAAAAGAATATGGTCATAATTAGTCTATTTTTTGATATTTTGGTGAAATTTGTAAATATTAAAACTTTCGCTATATTTTCTGTTTTTCGTCTACGAACGATATCAGAATTGTAAGCGAATATTTTTATCAGTATAATTGTATTTTTCTGTATGTCCATTGAATGCCGTGTTTATTACTCTTTGATTATCGAAATGAAAACGGGTGTTGACACTAGTGCTATTTTCAGTGGTTCTCTAGTGTCGTTGGTTGTACGGGAAAGAGGCTCTAGCTGGGTGTAATAATATGTGCTTATGTATTATAATAATAGTACTTGTGTATCTTCATGTTGATCCTAGATGATTTGTGATAAGGTGTGATGGTAGTAATTACTTTGTTAGAACATGCAAACATGAATTTGACTTGAATGCTACCTAGAAGTGGGTTTATTATTATACTTTAGTTTTAGCCCATTTTTAATTTGATTTTAGTAGTAGAAGATAAGCGCATTGTAATATATGTGAATCAAACTTGAATGATGAATGGTACTCCTATTGATTCTTTACCATTAAAGTGAGCTACTTATGAGAAAGTAACATGCATTGTTGCCATTTAAGCTATAGAATTCAAGTTTTACTTCAATTTCAAATCAAAACTTCCAAGTTGATATAATGATCTGACTTTTATGGATGCTCAAAACTTATGCTTCTAATTTTAGAACTTTCATGACTTTTTCACGTGTAAATACTATATCCTTAATGTAGGCCACTTGATATATTATATACCAGTGTTGTTAAAATGTAAATTTTGGAGTTGCCATAGTTTTTATGACATTTATTCTTATATACTTTGCTAAGCCCTATTCAATTAATAATGATGATTTGCCTTTTATGGTTCTTGAGACAATTAGGCATGCTTTTTGCATTGGCAGTGGTGTTTTATCTTCCAAGTTAGCATCTTTATTTTTATGATTTTTGTTACCTTATTGTTCAACATGGACTTTTTACAAAATAGGCTTTTCTCCCTTACTATTCGGAGTATTTTTCACATGTACCTATTCTTGGGATGTGAGGCCAGTGCATAATCTAATTTGAAGTCATTGACTAGTAACTACCTTGTTATCTCTTGGCCATTGGATGTATTATTTGTTTGAAGTAACTTAATCCTAAGAACAGGTAACTTAGCAGCATAATGAGTAAGGTTAAAGCATCCTGGGATGTAAAAAGCACGAAAGTTTTGATTGACTTATGCATAGAACAAGTTGAGAAAGCAACAAGAAAATATACTAGCTTCAACAAGAATGGGTGGAAAGAGATATCGAAAGGCTTCACTGCAAAGATAGGCATATCGTACGAGAAGGACCAATTTAAAAACAAATATAATGCCCTTTGAAAGGAGTGGCAACTATGGGATATGTTGTTAAATGAGACAGGTGTTAGATGGGATAATGATAAGAAGACTATTGTTGCCAATGATAATTCGCAGGAGAAGAAACTAGCGGTTAGTAATTCACTTATGAGAGCGAACATGTTTATCTCCCTGACATCGTGCTTTTATGAACTTGTGTAATAACTTTGGTGATTAATCTACAGGAAGTTCCAGGTTATGAAAAATTCAGAAATAAAGGCCTCCAATTCCAAGAAGAATTAACCCAGCTATTTTCAAGTGTGGTGGCCACAGGAACAAATCAGCGGGCACCTTCATTCATGTCTCTCCCATACCCTATTGAGAACACCCCTAAATGTGATATGCAAGAAGGGTTAGGAGACAATGACGAAGTGTTGGGGTCAATGACTGGGTTGAGTGGGGAGTTCAGTTCAGTAAATTTCAATAACACCAATGGAGGTAGTGGAGGGAACAATGACAAAGGAAAGGGAACTAGTGGTCGAGAGAAAACAAGTAGTGGTGGTAGAATGACTAGCTCACTGGGGGTGAGGAAGAGGGGTGCTGCAATAAAAAAGAAAGCTCCTGCATCGGTGAAAATAGCCGACGCCCTATGTAGGATAGCTGATGCCAATGACATTGATATAGAAGCTGCAGAAAGGATGGCAGTAGAGGCACGTGCAGAAAGGATGGCTGCAGAAGTGCAGGCTTATGAGTTTTCGATAGTGAAAGTCATGAGTCACCTTAATCAAGTTCCTAAAATTGTCTCTGATAATGACTTATATGCATGATGTGCACACCTCCTTATGAAGGATCCAGCTGCAAGGGAAATGTATGTAGCAATGAAGGATATAAAGGACAAACTTCTCATGTTTCTTAAGCATGAATGTTATGGACATTTCTGAAATGTATTATGAATGTTGTTGCTATATAGTTCATGACTGTCATATTTACCTTTCTAGTATGAATAATGTTTTCATAGGACATCACTCACTTAATGCTTAATGTCATGTTATTTCTTTATGAATGTTATGTGTGTGCATGTTATGACTGTATAATTATTGTCGTTACCGTTTTATAACAGTTAAGATATGTATTTATAGGAAAAGGCTGGTATGAACACTACTTTGAAAATTATTGCAAAGAATAGGCAACAACGAGCACAAAGAGTCCAAAAAGTGACTGCATATGTAGGTGTATATGCTCGGCTATTTTTATGTAAAGAACTGCGACACACCAGTGAGTTTACAAGTGCTGTATGGGTGCGTGATATCTTATGCAGTAATTCCAACTGTTGTTATGACATGTTTAGAATGGAACTGCATGTTTTTTATGAATTTTGCTTTGAATTGCAACGACACGGTTTAAGGGAAGCTTGAAATGCGGGTATACATGAAATGGTGGAAATTTTTTTGAATACGGTTGGACATGTGGCATCGAGTAGAGTGCAACAAGAAAGATCTCATCATTCCAGAGATACAATTCATAGGCGTTGCTTGCTGTCTTAAAGGCATGTTGTAGTCTTGCAATGTCCAACATCAAACCACAGGATCCTACATTTGAGAGCATTCACTTAAAGATACACTTCAGCAATAGATATTGGTCTTTTTTAAAAAATGTTATTGGGGCAATTGATGGCACATACATTCCATGCAAGGTCAAAGCAAGGGAGAAAACAAAATATATTGGAAAAAAAAGGATTTTCATCGCAAAAGGTGATGGCGGTTTGTGATTAGGACATGTGTTTTTATCTTTGTATTGGCTGGGTGGGAATGTACGGCACATGATTCTCGCATATTTCATCATGCCCTGACAACTCCATCAATGAATTTTCCACATCCGCCTAAAGGTATTCTTATACTTTGTACAATTTAATTATTGTTAACTATACAAACATATATTGATACTAAGCTTGTTTTTTCGTGCAAATAAATATTATTTGGTGGATGCCAATTACCCAACTGGATACCTTGGTCCATACAGATGCGAGTGTTACTATCCCCTGAGTTTCAGAGGGCATCTAGGCTTGAAAATGATAATAAGACCTTCAATTATTTGCATTTAAGTCTTAGATGCATAATAGAAAGAATATTTGGGGTTTGGAAGAACATGTTTGAGATCGTATAAAAAATGCGTAGTTATAGCTTTTCCACACATGTTATAATTGTTTGTGCGACGATAGCTATACACTGTTTCATTAGAAGAACATATATTTCTGATCCTGACTTTCGGCACCATGAACGAGAGGATATTTTGTGTACTGCCGATGGTGATGACGCTATAGATCCTCAACAATACCTTCATCACTTGCTTCTTTATTTGACATGGCTTCTCTTCGTGATTCGATAAAAGATCAAATCATTTATTATATGCAAGAGCATTAGTCATATATTGTTTTTATATTTTTATGTACTCTTTTATTGATAATCTGTTAAATGTTATTATATCTATATTTTGACTTGCTCAATTATTAACAATTAGTGAAATGTAATTGTATCCCTACTCTAAAGTTGTACTTTGGTGTTTTGTAGTAGATTATTTTAAATCCCTACTACTTATAAATGATTTTTTATTTTAACAATTTTTTAATCTACTTATACATATACGTATATATGTTTGATCTATTTTTTTATACTGCATAATTGACTAATGTTATAATTTTTAAAATTTTTCATCTATTTCTTTATATTACATAATTGACAAATGTTATAAGTTTAAAAATTTTGACAAATTTATTTCATTTTTTGTATTTATTATGCAATTTAATGTTAAATAATACTTAAAATATGATCTTATCCCTTATTTATAATTATCACAAAATTTAATATCTTTTTTAGTAATTTGACCATGAAAAAAACTATTCTGATCAAAACATCCAAACACTCTCATTTTTGTCAAAATCACATTTTTCCTATAATCTATTTTCTCATAACCTATTCTCTAAAAGCTATTTTTCATTTTTTCTCCAGAAATTATTCTCCAAAAACTAATCCGAATACACCCTAAATGCAAATGGCAAAGCAAGTTTAGTTACTCATTCACGAATTATCATCATTTAAAATTTAAATATTTTTGAAGTATGTGATTTAAAAAGTTAAAAATTTATTCCATGAGAAGGAGTATAGAAGTTCAAATATTGTATTTATTAGAAGGGGTAAAAACTCTTTGCATTATGAGGGGAAAAAATCCCTCTATCAAACAGAAAATTGAAGATTAAAATCAAACGAGTGTAAAATTGAAAATTGAATTGTCAACTTATTCTTGTAACAATAATTAGCCCATTCATTAACTAGAAATATATACATATTGGCAAAAATCAACTCAATAAAAAAGTACTACTACTATTAATGTTTTTTAAATTAAAATACCATTAATGTTGCAGAAAATAGCATGCATAATTAACAGGTTTTTCCGGTGGCCAAAAAAAAAAAAAAACAGGTTTTCCTTTACCTTCATGCATTATCAAAAGATTAGTTGTATATGATTCAAAGGCTTTTTTTTCTTTTTTTTTGGCGGCCTCGATCATGTCAAGGATTTAGTCATATAATTATATAATCATAAATATAAGATAAAATTGATTTTTTGAAGAGATTAAGGAAGTTAATTAAATTACTTTAAAATATTGATATTTATAATTTTTTCCCCAAACTATTTTGCCTAACTTATAAATTGATATATGATATAAGGATTCATAACATATGATATGATTAAATAACTTATTTAGCTTCCCTAATCTCTCTAAAAAAAATCAACTATATTTTACATCTAAGACTGGAATAATAAGTACTATGATGCTGCAATGTCATGTAAACGTTTTCTATCCCATAAAAAAAAATGTAAACTTTTTCCAATAATCGTGAAGCTAAACTTTTTCTACACGCTACTCATTCTCATATGATTGCGATCACGATTGAAGAGCTTATATGATTGCGATCCGATAAAGTGGGGCGCGAAGGATGGTATCGTGAACTAACGTTAGGAGAGCTCTTATCATTTTGGTCCCCCTATCTAATAAAACCTTGATTCTTACCGTTATAGTTTGAGCTAAAGAATTCCATGTTTCTTTTCTTTTCTGATAATTTTTTTTGTACATGCCCAAAACAAATAGGCTTAGTAAACCGATGTTAATTTCTAATTTCGCTTTAGAGTGAATTCATTGCTGAATGTTACATGAGGAGGGCTTCCATGGTTTACCGGTAGTGCTTGTACTGCTGTTGTTACGAAGGGCAAGGCTGCTCTTTGGACGGATGGGAGATATTTTCTCCAGGTTTGAACTAGGAATAACTTTTATTTTGCTGATCCGAATCATCATCTGCTTCGCCAGACTGTACTCGGACTTTTACTAGGTTATCTGTATTGTGAATTTCGGTAGATTGTTTTATTATTATTACGTACTTGCAGTATATCTATGTGATTGATACCCCCTTTCCTCATGCTAGGCTGAGAAGCAACTGGGCTCCAATTGGATTCTCATGCGAGCAGGGAATCCTGGGGTTCCGTCTGGTGGTGAATGGCTAAATGATGTTTTGGCTCCTGGTGGTAGAGTTGGCATTGATCCTGTGAGTAATTCGCACCTTTTGATGGGTGTTCTACATTTGTTGTTCAAACGAAGCATTACTCTCACTATTCTTTCTGTAGTTTTACTTCAAAGCATATGATTTAAACCCTTCCAATCCAATATTAAGAGATTTAAAAATTTTCTGCGTGTTAAGTCTTATGAACAATGTTGAAAGCATAGCTCATTAAATTGTACAGTTACCCTTTTAAATTGGTAAGCTAAATATCCTGTTGACTTTCTTTTTGAATTCTTTTGTTCATATTTTTTCTCCTTTGCTTTGCTTCTGTATATATAATTTAATCAAAATTCTTTATTTTTCTTTTTAATTTAGTCATATAGCAGATCCTTCTTTTCTTTTATCCTGTGCCTGATTCAACATTCACTTCCACATTATGAAGGATGCAGTTTCTTTTTACTTCGGATGCTGCCGAAGAAATTAAGGACGTGATTTCTAAGAAAAATCATGAGCTGGTCTACTTGAGCAATATAGATCTCGTGGATGAAATATGGAAAGAATCTAGGCCAAAGCCTCCAAATAAACCAGTTAGAGTACATGACCTGAAGTAAGCTGGTTTAGATGTAGCAGCAAAATTGTCATCTTTGAGGTCAGAACTTGCCAATGATGGTTCATCAGCGATTATCATATCCATGCTTGATGCAATTGCATGGTTGTTGAACCTGGTAAATTATATTTCAACATGATCCTCTTTAACTTGATGAACTGATATTTATTTGGTGTAAAATCAGATATCATCATAAATATTCTTCCATATTCACCTGTCATGTATGCACATTTGATTGTGGAGATTGACAGAGCGAAACTATTTATAGATCATTCAAAAGTGACAGAAGAGGTGAGTGATCACTTGAAGAAAGCTGGCATAGAGTTGAGGCAATATGATTCAATTCTATCTGAATTGAAAGGTAACTTTTGGGAGTCCAGTTATTTGGGGAGGCTGTGATTTTTGCATCTTTTAATGGAAATATTTAGCAGATTTTTTTGCAAAAAGGTTTGAGTGGCTTCTAAATTGAATATCACATTCAAATGTAGCATATTTTCCATTTCAGTTTGGCAGCAAAAGGCGCTTCCCTTTAGTTGGACACTTCATCTGTGAATGCTGCCATTGTAAATACCTACAAAGCTGCTTGTGACAAGTATTATCATATCCAAGGAACTAAACAGAAGTCGAGGACTGATAGATCCAGGGAGAACCTGAATGGATCCACTGCAGGGCGCAAATTCTCCCCTGTATCTCTGGCAAAGGCCATAAAAAATGAATCAGTGTTAGAAGGGATGAGGAACTGTCTTTTAAGGTCACCATATATTACTATGCTGATAATAAATGTCAGTATTTTTGCATGTTGATGTTTGGTGTCCATGCTTGGATGATCATCTGATAATTAGTATTGTTATGCACATCACTTAAATGACACCTAACCATTTTGATTTCCATGTTTTCACAGTGGAATCCTCAATTGTTTCAATTTTCCTCTCTTTCATCTTCTCACACACATTCATCCATTCGTTGATTTAAAGAATTTAGGATATACAGAATGATCGGTATAAATCAAATTGAAATTTTCAATTTCAAAGATTGAAATCACGGAAAAATTACGTATCTTTGAAGACCCAAAGAGTAATTTGCTATTATATTCATTTGAGCTATCCTCTGTTGGATACTCCCAATTATTTGTGAAGTTATAGAGAGTTCTATGCAGGATAAAGCTAAATTCCCCAGATAGCTGGCCCTGGCTTTTTGTGGGATAACATTTTGTATGTTCTTTTTGGGTTATGTGGTTATATGGCATATGGCGATGAAACTAGAGATATTGTGACCCTCAATCTCCCAAAAACTTGGACATCTAGCACAGTAAAGCCTCTTGTTTTATTTTGCCTTATCGGCTTATCTTTTATTGTTTCTTGTAATAAAAGATAAGGGCTGGTGTTCGCATTCCCTATAATGATACGCCCGGTTAATGAGATCGAAGAAGGAAAGCTTGAAAGGTTCAAATGGTTTGAGAAGTATTTACACACTGATGACGATAACAACCATTCAACAAGACTTCGAAAAATTGGGACTTGCGTCTGCCGAGCAATTTTGGTGACTGAGTTGGCTGTTGTAGCCTTATGCATGCCAGCGTTTGGTGTACTTGCCTAGCTTGTAGGGAGTACAGTAAGTGCATTGATCGCATTTGTTTTGCCAGCCACGTTTCTCCCAAAATTATTTATATCTTCCCTCCATATGTGGCAAAAGGCCTTGGATTTTATTTTAGTGCTCATTTGTTCAGTTTTTGCTGTATATGGCGCCTATAGTACCATAGTTGTTGGAGTTTGAGTACTTTCTTTCCGTGAAGCGACCATAGAGAAGGTTTATAATTGTTGTTTGTTAGCAAGGACTGAGGTGGAAATATAACTTTTGAAAGAATCAAATCAAATTTGAAAGAAACTTGCAAATGATTCTTTTTTTTTTTTTTAATGCTACTGTACAACTAACATCTTCAACTCAGAGAGATGGAGGCTATCCTTTTGTTAACCTGTGGATATTTGTGTTGGGTAAAGATTAAATATGAAAAAAAAAAATTGCTCAATTTTTACTTGGAAATTGAGTTTTCATGAGAAATTAACAAGTGAACTGCACCCGTTGTAAACGTGGCTAATATAAAATTTTCAATCTCCCTTCAATTCTAAAGGAGTTTAACCTTAATGCTTCTCCATATATATTGGTTTTAGTCGATGGTGTATTTTTTTTTAATATGGATCTTATTAAAATGATTTTTAAATTTATATTTATATAATAATAACTATGATAGTGATGATATACTTAAAATTGATAAATATCTAGATTATTCAAGGCAACTGGGAGTCCAATCAAATTGAAACAAATTGCAAATTATTGTTATTGTTATTGTTTTTTTTATACATTATTATTATTGTTATTGTTTTTGGTACTACCGCAGAATTATCTGTATGTGGTCTATGGAGTATGGTCGTATAGACATGTGGGAGGCCTTCTTCTTGATCCCTATCAGGCCCAATCATTACATATATGCATCTTCATTTGCAACTTAGAATTATAAAATTGAAGTAGCAAAAAAGAATTATAAAATTAATTAAATTTATAATGTAAGCCTTGGGGCTTACCTCATAAAATAATAGCAGTAGCCGTGGCACTGGCAGTGGCAAATGTGCCACTAAGGAAAAATTTTGAGAGGTATACTTATATATTTCAGGAGTGTCACTTTATCTGTATTTTGACTAATTAATATACAACAACTCATCTTATTTTAATCCTATATTGCGGATAAGTCATTTAGAGAAATTCAAATTTTATGATTTTAAAAAATAACAACTCATGAGAGGGAATCGAGTGTCTTGTTTTTCAAAATTATGAAGTTTATGTTTTTTAAAACCATAAAATTTGGATTTCTCTAAATGACTCAAAGTCATGTGGAATTAAAATGAGATGATTTGTTGTATTTTAATTAATCGGAGTATAGATGAAGTGACACCTAGAGTATGTAAGTATTTATCAAATTTTGAAGAACGGCATCCGCCTAATTCTCCTACTTAATTACACTACTGGTTGCAAAACCATTTGAGTTGATAACTTCCAAGGCACTTGAATGTGATGACTTTTTCACTTTAGATTTCACACCCGCAACAGGGGAAGACGCACGCGCGCATGGTGATGGCATGAAAAGTCATTTTATTTATAGAGTAATTTTTGTAAGCGCGCGAGGCGAAGATACTCTTATATTTAAAAACGTATGTATGTAGTATATTTTATGTCATGGATCAACCGTTTGTCGCACAATCATCGCACAATCATCGCACAATCCTGGGGGCCAAAATGGAGCTTGCTGGAGAGAGTTTCATATATAAACTTGTGATTGACCTGCTGATACGCACCCAACGTGGTCAGGCTCTGATCTGACACAATCAACATACAGAACACCTCCCCTTTCCCATCCCTTTGGACTTCCCTGCTGAACGTGGCTTCCCCAGTCACGTCCATTCTTGCCCCTCCTTCAAAGTACCAATTAACTCCCGGTATATTTTTCCTGATGTAACACAGTAGATTGCCTTCTTCTCCTCTCTTCCTCTTCCTGTACCTAGAGAATTCGGGCAACCTTGCAAAGTATTCCGTCATCTTCTTCTCCAATGCGTATAAGCTTTTCTTACCACGGACGAATATGATGTGCCTGAATCCACAATGCACTCACCCTTCCTATTGGCTCCTACTTGGAACTCCCTTGGATTCAGACCCAGTGGTTTCCCGCTAACCCCAAGGTCAACCAACATCACATAGTACTCCTCATCATCACATCTCCTATTCTGGAAGAATTTGACTGTTCTCAGATCTCTAGGCGGCTTTATATCTCCTTCAAGCCTCAAATGCATCGACGTGCGCATGTTGTTTGCGAGACAGTAGCCGAAGTTTCCCCTGCTCTGTTTTTGTATTTGGTTCACGAATGAACGATCTCCCTGGCCCAAACCAAACACGAGGAGAAGCTTGCAGGCATGATAGGAGAAGGAGAAGGAGAAGAAGAGAAGCCATGGTGAGTGTTGTAGAAGCCATGTTTTGCGCCCCCGGAAGCCCCCCCATGGTTCGTGGTTAAAGTGGGTCTCGGAACGTTCGACGACGCAAGATCTCCTTCGGCGTCCTACAGATCCTACTACCTCTTGATGGACAGCGGAAGTTCCCTTCTCCTTCTCCTGTCATGCCTGCAAGCTTCTCCTCGTGTTTGGTTTGGGCCAGGGAGATCGTTCATTCGTGAACCAAATACAAAAACAGAGCAGGGGAAACTTCTGCTACTGTCTCACAAACAACATGCGCACGCCGATGCATGTGAAGACGAGTCACGAGTGTGCGAGACGCGGTGAAGTGAGCCCAATATTCCCATTCTTGTTTATCGGCGGTTTCGAGCTCCCCCAAAATGATAAAGGGGTAAATTGATAAAGGCATAAATTTTAAATATAACTATTGCGTGCTGCACATGTTATAAAATCGGCTCTCCACTTTCTGATCTTCCTCTAATTATTTTCTCATTTGATCGCAAGAAACATAAGAGAAGGAGAGGTGGGACACAGTATTCCCATTCTTGCTTATGAGCAGTTTTGAGCTATACCAAATACTATGATTCATGCCAAAAACTTTTTCCTAGCAGCATGCATTATTTCAGGATGAGCCCCGCATAAATAGATAGAGGCATACATTTCAAATATAACTCTTACTATACATGTTATATAATTGGTTCAACCCTCACTATCCTCTCATTATTTTCTCATTAATTACAAGAAAACAAGTGAAGAGCTGCAGCTATACTCCGAAGCCATAAATTTCTCCCACCATCGATCAGCTATTTCTTTTTTACTTTAGAATGCGTATTACTCCTTCCGATACTAAATATCAGATAAAGTTGATTTCTTTGAAGAGATTAAGGAAGTTAATTAAATTACTTTATAGTATTTTTATTTTTATTTTTATTTTTTTCTCCAAACTAATTAGTTTGACTAATACTAATATATAATCTAAAAATACGTAACATATGATATGATTAAGTAACTTATTTAGCTTCCTTAATCTCTTAAAAAAAATCAATTTTATCTTATATTTAGGACCGGAGGGAATATTATTGGTCGCTACTGTTTCTTTTTATATACTCCCTCCCATGCTTAATATAAGATGCTTTTAACTTTCGTTCGAGATATTAATTTACTTATACCAAGCCTATACTATTTCTTGCATAAACAAATCGTAACTTCTTTTCCTAAAGGGATAATTATGTTTTTTTATATTCTCACCAATCAATAAGCATCCGTGACTAAATGGTAATGTGTGTTTCTCAATTATTGTGAAGTTGCTGATTAAATGCCAATTACAATCTCCACAATTATTACACTAATTAATGTAACCACAAATGCAGAAATAGGAAAGTTTGAAACTACCCGTAACATCAACAAAAATAGGAAATGGAGGGAATGTTGGGAAATGGAAATACTATTTCACCGGCCCACAAGGATCTGCATATTACACGCTTAATAACCCCAGTCTCGCTCTTTTGTTTTCCCCGTATAATCATTACCTGTAAAAAATGACAACAATAAATCCCTTTCAAAGCAAAATGATAATGGAAAAAATATCAAAAGGCATAAAAAGGATGCGAGAGAAATACTAATAGCTTAACTTGTCCACTCTAAGAATCTCCCAATGCCTAATGTGTTTCTCAGCTGCTTTCCAACCCATTCCAATAGATAAGTCTAAGACTACCGTTCATTCAATAGAAACAGAGTTATGTAAGAATCTGACCTTGGAAAAGTAATATTGGTGACCTGAGACAAAAGCAAAAATGAATTTAAGGCACGTAAGTTTCAAAACCTTCAGTTAGCTTCTGAATCTGTTTGTCGCGACCTGTGGCCGAGCCGGAGCCACGACGGGATGAGGAAGAGCCAGAGCGGGTATAAGGTTAGGGCTGAGGAGCTCAAACGAGCAAAGCAAAACGGTGCCGTTCTATAAACGGATCCAAATTCCCTTTTTTTCCAATTGGTAGAGGCATCCAAATTCCATGGCCAAATCCAAATCCAGGCTGAAAAAAGTCGCTTTTTTTTAATCTTTGGGGCTTCTTCAAAATTAAAAACCTTCAATTTGTCCCTTAGATTTGCTTTGATGAAATTCATTATAACAAAAATAGTCACCATTGGTTTTTCATTGATTCCAAGTGGAAAAATGAACTTATTAGCGTAGGTAAATGCAGTTGTTAAAATAGGCTTATGAAGTTGTTAATAACATACGGTATGTTTTCAATTAATAAGAGCAATATGATAACTTTACATTTAAAATTAATTACAATACAATACTTAAAGATTTTTTTTATAAGAACATTTGCTACGAGACTTTTTTATAATTTTTTATGGTTCTTGAGATCTCACCCTGATTTTCCCTTATATATGTGTGTGTGTGTGTGTGTGTGTGTGTGTTTGTGTGCTGGTGTACGCAACTGTGGATTCGTGAAAAGATGTTGCATATATGTTTATCATTCAGGTGTTGTAGTGGCCTGGTGCTTTGTTGTTTAGGGTTAATTAAATTGTTGGGTATGACGCTATATTAATTAACAGATAGTAGCTGATGAGGATTATGTGAGTTATATATATAGCTAATCTTTATACTTTCTTCTTGTCCTGTGATAAGCCTTTGTTATCAGAACCGTTGAGCTGATGATTAAACAAAAGACATGCTCCATTCTGACAACTAATTTTGAGAGTTTGATGAAGAGATTTTTAAATTTTAATTTTAATGGAATCGTCAATTGATCAAATATATAAATTGGAATTTCTTGCTTTTGATAACTTTTAGCTGGAAGAGAACATCTTGTGTCAACAGTTTTTAGTGAGTATTTGGAATAGTTTGTTTTTGAGAAATAAGTATTTATTACATAAGTTGAGATAAAACTCTTCTCACATACTAACCTCGTATACCTTGAATCACGATTTATAAATACTTACTGTCCAAAAATAAACTATCCCAAATAAGTACTTACTTGTTTATCCTTAACGGTGGATTAATTAAAAGAAAAAATCTTGAATTATCTATGAATAATGATTATCGTGTGTGGAAATCTGTCATTGTTTTGTGCTCAAATATAATCTATTGAGTGCCCATGAGGCACCATAGTACGGAACCAGTTCCCTACCCATCCAAAAAATTGGTAGGGATAGCTTTTCTCGTTTAGGTTATCCAGATTTAATTTTTTTAATTGGTGATTTTTAAATAAAAAATATTAATTAAGAGAATATTTTTATTTTTGATTCTCTACTCACTAAAATAGTTTTTTTTTTGAAAAATAAAAAAGTAAAAAAATAAATAAATCTAGACTATCCAGATGAGACGAGCTCTCCTTGATCACCCATTGTGTGTTTGGTTTGAGGGGAGGAGATAGTTGATAAATTACAATTTTGGATAAAAGAAATCCAAAATTTATCTTCTCATTCTTTTAAAGGAGAATTGTCCAAAAATACCTTTCGGGCAAATTAATTACTGATTGCTACCAAGCGTGCAAGTGATCTTCCGTATGTGCAAGCGATTTTCCATTTTGTGTAAGCTATCTTCCGTGTATGCAAAAATCTTCCATATAAATGTGCAAACAGTCTTCCGTTGTGTGTAAAATATCTTCTGTTATGTGCAACAGATCTTCCATAGTAGCATTCAGCAATTAATTTATCAAAAATGTATTTATCAACAATTCTCCCTTCTTTTAAATTTTGGGTTCCCATTCAAAATTTACCCTCTTATTCTTTTTAAATTTTGGGTTCCCACCTAAAATTTAAATACTTTCAACCCTAAAAAGGTAATTTAAGTATTTAACTCCTCTCTCCTCCCTTCTCTCCCATACCCTCCCCTCAAACCAAACACACCCTAGATGAGTAGGAAAACCGGTTCCCTGTACCTATACTACTCTCTGGTATAAAGGTGTTTCTTGACATTTCCTTCAAAAGTATCTGTTTACGAATTGAATTTCCAGTCTTTGGTATATGAAGTTTTAAACAATCTTTTTCATTAAATTTAAATTCCGTATTTCCATCTATATTTATCTGCCCACTGTAATTCAATCTCGCTTGTAACAAACTAACCCTGGGATATTAGGATTTCCATTTAATTACCACCTTCTGCAATTGCTTCCCAGCCCCCCTTTTACAGCCTTTGTCTGCTATATAAATAATTATGTTTATGTATGAAGATCGAAACACATATCAAGGATCGTTAATGTAATCTTATAATTTTGGAACGAGAGTTAATTTTACAAGAGGCAAACTGGAATTCTTTGTACAACTGGTTCATACCGGAGAGCAACTCAATAGAAGGCCTCTTTCATAATATCTGTTCATGTTTTAGCAATTTATGGTGGTTCATCACTATATATCCAACTTCCTTTTAACTAAGATGATTCCATTTTCAGCTAAATGAGGGGAAGTTTATTCTGACATATAGTGTTTGAAGTAGAAGTTTTTGAAGCTAACTATTTATATGGTAACAAATTGCAAACTTCGAGAGTACTCAGTGGTAGTTTGGCTCATCGTATCATATGGGAAAATATGGCAGTTATAATGCTTTCTTACGATTACTTTTACTTTATTTTTTTATTTAGACTCCATTAATTAAATACTAGATCCACACATTATTTACATTTCATTCTACCTTTACCACCGCATTTCTATAATTCTTTAAACTTCTCTTCATGATCTGATCGATATCATAATACACACATGTTCGGATTATATTTTGGGCCTGTTTGGTTTGATCCTATTATATCCTGTAGTGCGATACAATGATAATGCAATGTAATATTAATTACAGTGCTAATGTTTGATTTAAATTTTAAGCAAGGTGCAATCAGTTATTATTTTAACAATTATTTAAAATTAATATATCACGCAAAATCTATTTTACCCTTAATATAATCTTTGTAGAAAAAATAGTTAAGATTCATCAGTAGAGGTAGCGGTGGAAGAGGAGAACGTAGTGGCGGTGGGGGTGGAGGAGGTAGTAGAGGCGGCGGCCACAATGGGGGAGGAGGAAGTAGTGGCTATGGCGGGGGTGGCGGAGGAGTACGCGGCGGCGGCGGCCGCGGGTGGAGGTGGTGGCAGGGAGGAGGGGGTGGAGGAGGAGGTAGTGGAGGCGGGGGCAACGGTAGGGGTGGCGGCAGAGCAGTGGAAGAGGAGGAAATAGTGGCTGCGGCGGGGGTGGCAGCGGCGGCGGGTGGAGGCGACAACGGTGGAGGAGGTGGTGGCGGTTGTGTCATGATATGCCAAGTGAAATGAGATAAGTGAAACAAAATCACATGAAACTAGAGGGTAAATTGGATTTTTTAAACCATACAATGTGATGATAATAATAATTCATAGAGGGGGTATGAATGAGGATTACCAATATTTTGGTAATCATCATTACCATAGTAAACCTTATTACCATGTTAAAAAACAACCAAACACTCTTCTCTTAATAATACAATCATGATTACCATTGAAAATATGTAATGAGATTGATGAACCAAACGGATTCTTTTTGATATCTTAATTTTCTAGTTTTATATCTTCTCGCCTTTTAGCTAATCGGATGCATATTTGTTTAAACGGATGAACTTATGCTAAAACTTTGCTATGACATTTCAATTGAAGGATTCATTTTGTCGCAATCGCTTGAATCGTCGGAATGGTCATCATCGAGCGTCCGGTATATAATCTCGTTGATTAGCAAATAACATTTGTCTCTAATTGAATTCAAAAACCTATATCCCCTGGGACCACATTTTTTTGTGGCTCTACCTTCCTCCCCTATGATTTTTGTCGTATTTAATCTGAACTCTTCATCTCGCTGATATTGACAACGATCTTCATGCCTTCAAAATGATCCGCTTCGATGTCCTCATCCAACGTCTTGACCATATTTGACTCCTCAGATCTGTGTCGCTAAATTTGAAAGTTTTCTGCGGACTCACTTATTCGAAAATAGAGACTTACTGTCGTCTATATATCTATTTCCGACAAATATGAAAAGGAGAGAGCAATAAAATTAAGGATGCTCCAATACAAAATTATCAGTATACAAAAATTATATAATTAGGGCTATATAAAGGAGGGTGTGGTGTGATTTAAAGCTCGTAAGTCATAACCACTTTGAGCAAACGCTTACGAGGAACATCAAACACTTCGTCACTTTGTCTCGAGTTATTCTTCAGAAAGTTGTAAGCATGGTTGATCAAAATCTGCTTCCCTATGCTGGATCCTCTGCTAGCAACCACCTCGCTCTCTCCGATCAAGTGCACCACACCTGCTTGCATTGCCCCCTCAACTGCCTCTATATCTCTGCACACAGCCTCTCGTTGTCCCTCTTCCCTACCACGCTCTTCTACTACCCCTTCATCTTCGTCCTCTGATCTCTCCCCATCATCATCAACTCTTTGTGATTCCCAAACCCCTCCAGAAATAAATTCCTTCAACTTTTCAACCAATAATCTCTCAAATGGCTCTTGCTCGTTGCGCACATCAGCGTACCCATATCTCGCCACACAGCGAAACACGTTAAGTTCTTCGGGTTCCACTCTGCGGAACAGGAATCGCCCTACTACAGCAACTTTGCTTACAGGTAACGACTTGATGGACACAAAGACGAGGACAGAGTGAATTGCAGGCACATTTGTCAGGTAATGCTGGAAAATAGGTGGAATGCCTTGAACACGCTTAGAGTAGAACAAGGCCAAACCAGGAATTCTAGAAACTTGTGTGTCGGCCGCAACCTCTCTGAGCTTC
Source organism: Inga laurina (assembly GCA_963855925.1). NCBI lineage: Eukaryota > Viridiplantae > Streptophyta > Magnoliopsida > Fabales > Fabaceae > Inga > Inga laurina. The sequence continues at coordinate 1,321,614 of OY979708.1, read as the reverse complement.
TTCGGAGAAATCTTGTGGTCCCGCTCAAAGCAATACTTCCTTCTGCTCACGTTGTTCCAGATGAACATGATGGACATGAGCACCGCAGCGAAGCCAAGAGGAAGATACCCTCCTTGGTCAAATTTGTATAACACCGAGCTTAAATACACAAGCTCCACTGAATAAAATATAACAACGTAACCGATAACAAGCAGGAAGTGTGTTTTCCATATCATGATCATGATCAGAACAAGTAAAGCTGATGTCAATGTCATCACAAAAACCACAGCTATCCCTGCATACATAAAAACGAACGAAACTATTCGTTACATTATAAAGCAATATTAAAATTTTGGGTACATACAAGAGAATGATTGTTTAATTATACCGTGGGCATTGCCAATTTTTGTGGTGTCTCTAAATCCAAGAGTGACGGCTACACAAGCTATCATCAAGATGTAGTTAATTTCAGGTATGTAAACTTGTCCTACGCACTTGGCAGAAGTATGAACGATCTTCACACGAGGAAAGCAACCCAGTGAAAGGGATTGTTGGATTATAGAGAAAGTCCCAGAAATCATGGCTTGAGAAGCTATGATTGCTGCTGCAACCGCGATCACAAACATTGGCCAGTACAAAGGGCCTGCAATAACCAACAATAGACTATCATACTTACTCAACAATTACTTAATTTAAACCCCCCCTAATTTTTGCACGTAGCTAGAGGTTTTAATTTGAGGATTTGCATTAATTAGCATATACCTGGAATCGACTCGTAGAAGGTGTCTCCAACAAGATCGTTGTGTTTGCGAAGAAAGGAGGCTTGCCCAGTATAAGCCAATACAATAGCAGGGTATGTCACAGAACACATACTGATTTGGAGAGACCGAACACTGAAATGTCCAACATCAGCAAACAGCGCTTCAGCTCCTGCAAATTAATGAGTTAGAAATGGCAATGCATGGTAAATAACTAAATCATTGCAGGTGAATTTACCAAATGAAATTTAAAAACATGAAATGGAACCTGTGATGGAGAGCACAACGCCACCAAGAGAAATCCAAGCATCTTTCTTGTTCCTTTTGAAATATTGTATAATGTATGCGGGATTTAACGCTTTGAGGACTGTTGGATCATACTTGATGAAGTTGTAAATACCGATGCCTCCAATGAAGGTGAACCAAACACAAATGATGGGAGCAAAACTGTACCCCACCTTATCAGTTCCAAATCTTTGGACCATGAAAAGACACACCAAAATTGCAACGGATATCCAGACAACCTCATCTGTGTACCAAAAACGTAAAAATTCATCAGTTTCACTTAATAACATGCAATTGTTATATAGGTTTGTCTAGCTGTGAGCATAACATTGTTTGTGAAACAGAGCATACACGGACCGTCTGTTATGGATTTAGCAGCCTGCTTGGTCCCTCCAACAGCTGATAAAACTGCAGCCAAACAAAACATTTTGAGAGCCAGAGGCGAAAATGAGAAAATTGCCCAGTCAACTAAATTGACTGAGGCCATATATTATATATATACTGAATACAATATGTACAATATGGGCCTGGGCTGTGGCCCAATACAAACATATACGACCTATATTACAATTATCTATACATCTATACATCTATATTCTAACACCCCCCTTCAAGTTGAGAACCATATAGATTAATGGTCCCCAACTTGGATAGAAAACGCCGAGAATCATCAACACCAAGAGGCTTGGTCAGTAAATCAGCCAGCTGTTCCTTAGAACTTACATGGTGTAAAGTAATGCAACCATCTAATAATTTTTCACGAACGAAGTGGCAATCTATTTCTATATGTTTGGTTCGCTCGTGAAATACAGGGTTGTTTGCAATATGAATGGCAGCTTTGCTGTCACAAAACACCTGGGTCGGCTTCAAACTATGAAAATTTAAATCTGTCAACAGGCGAGACAGCCACACAACTTCTGAAACTGCAGCACTTAATGCCCTATACTCTGCTTCAGCTGAGGATTTAGAGACCGTGCGCTGCTTCTTTGACTTCCAGCGTATTAAGGCACCTCCCAGCTTGATGACATAACCCGTAACGGACCGTCGACTGTCTGGGCATGTTGCCCAGTCAGAATCAACAAAGCACTCCAGCACAAAGGACTTCTTGGACCCCAAAAGAATGCCTGAACCAGGATTCCCTTTGAGGTACCGTACTACACGAAGGGCTGCTTCCATGTGACCCTTTCTTGGTGCACTCAGGAACTGGCTTAAAGTCTGCACAGCAAAAGCAAGATCAGGACGAGTAACTACAAGGTAAGATAGACGCCCTACCAAACGTCTATATACAGAAGGATCAGACAAAAGAGGATCAGGTGGCCGCTTCTTGTATTGTTTCTTGGTTCTATTTGCCTTGCTGTCACTTCTTCCATCAGCAGATAATCTAACATGTTGCTCCATAGGAACTGAGAGAGGCCTTGCTCCAGTCATCCCCATATCTGAAATAAGATCCAATGTATACTTTCTTTGACATAAAACAAGTCCCTTCTTTGACCTACTTACCTCAATGCCAAGAAAATACTTCAAATGTCCTAGATCCTTAATTTTAAACTTGTTATGTAAATGTTTCTTTAAGGCATCTATGTTGGCAATATTGTCGCCTACTATCACAAGATCATCTACATATGCCAGGACTAGAGTGATATCAGTATGGGATTGTTTGATAAAGAGGGAGTAGTCATACTTACTCTGCCTAAACCCCCTTGGATCAATGCTTCTGTGAGCTTAGCATTCCATTGCCTCGAGGCTTGTTTCAAACCATATAAAGATTTGTGTAATTTACAAACTTTGTGTTTGTCAAAAGAATCAAAACCCGGAGGCAACTTCATGTATACTTCTTCATTAAGATCTCCTTGCAAGAATGCATTATTGACATCCATTTGGAATAAATGCCAATTATGCATTGCTGCAAGGGACAAAATAGTTCTCACAGTAACCATTTTAACAACCGGTGAAAAAGTCTCAAAATAATCTATACCTTCCTGTTGACTATAGCCCTTGGCTACAAGTCGGGCTTTATACCTTTCAACTTTACCACTAGAAGCATACTTAACCTTGTACACCCATTTACATCCGATTGGCCTTTTTCCTGGGGGAAGGTCAACGATTTCCCAAGTTTTGTTGTCCTCTAGGGCTTACATTTCAACCTTCATTGCCTCCATCCAATGGGGGTCCTGTGAAGCTTGCTGGAAACTGTGAGGCTCAAGCACAGCGTCAGTAGACAACAGATATTCTTTATAATGAGAGGAAATATTATTATAAGTCATGTAATGGTGTATGGGATACTTACAATTTGTATTTACCCTTACCGAATGAGACAGGTCAGCTGCACAAACATAATCATTAAGCCATGTAGGGGTTTTCTTAGACCTGGTAGGCCTATCATGTGTATGGAGATGTGCCTCTGTATCAATGGGTGTTTCGTTACCCAATTCTTCATTTGCTGGTTCTCTGCCCAAATCTGGTTCTACATTAAGATTGGGGTTCTGATTGGTGTGGGGGCAGGACCTCCCAGAATCAATTAGTGGTGTGCTATGGGTATTTAGAGGATAGTTATCAAAGTCAAATAAACGTGATCTTTCAAGAAGGGCCCCTCTTTGGTCAGAAGGTAGAGAGTCCTTAAAAGGGAAACGATTTTCAAGAAATGAAACATGCCGGCTAACCAGAAATGTTTGAGATTGCAAATTATATAAAAGAAAACCTTTCTGGTTGGCCGGATAGCCCATGAAAACGCAAGGATCAGATCTGGGCAAAAATTTATCAGAGACAATTTGATTCACAGCAAAAGCTAAGCATCCAAAAATGCGCAGATGACATAAATCAGGTTGACGACAATACATCATTTCATAAGGTGACTTATAGTTGAGAATTTTGGAGGGAGTTCGATTGATTAGAAAAGCAGCAGTTTTAATGCTTTCCCCCCAAAATTTGATAGGCAAACCAGAATGAAAGACAAGACTCCTTGCAACATTTAAAAGGTGGCGGTGTTTTCGTTCAACTATGCCATTTTGCTGCGGAGTGTATGGGCAAGTGGTTTCATGAAGAATACCTTTAGTTGTCAAATAAGAAGTAAGGTCATGATTCATAAATTCAAGTCCATCATCACTCCTAATCCTTTTGACAGTAGTAGAAAATTGAGTAGTCACATAAGCCATAAAATTCTTTAAATGTTGAACACATTCAGTTTTATTAGTCATAAAGAACACCCAAGTACAGCGAGAGAAATCATCCACTATAGTGAGAAAATAACGATGGCCTTTATGAGTGGGTGTCTTGTAGGGACCCCATGTATCAACATGAATCAACTCAAAACAACAACTAGTAACAGATTGACTGGAAGGGAAAGACAGCCGAGTTTGTTTTGCTTGAGTGCATACATCACAATGATTGGTGGGTAAAGGACTAACTACTTCCTTAAGAGCATCTAAATGTTGAAGTATATCATATGATGGGTGTCCTAGCCTATGATGCCACAATTCAGTATTTAATTGCTTAGAATCTTGCATGTTCATTACTGCTTCAAGGTTGAGCCCATTTTCAACTAGATAGAGACCACTACACAGTTTACCAATCACCTGCACTTTCCCAGTGGTAATTACCTGCATGGTGCACACATCTGGGTAAAAAGATATGCTACAGTTCATTTGTTTTGTTAACATGGAGATAGAGACCAAATTAAAACAGCAATCATGAAAGTAGTATACATCATGCAACATCACATCATCAAACAAGTTAACACTACCAATGTGTGTGATATTGATCCGATCTCCATTAGGCATTTTGATTTTTCTAGTAGGTCCAGTGTATGGTCTAACAGTAGCAAACATATTCAAATTTCCAGAAATATGACATGTGGCACCTGAATCAAGTATCCAGCGAGAATGAGAAAAATCAACTGGAATAGCGTTAACAATACCTGAAGCATGCTCATCAACCACATCCGCCGCACCAACTGCTATTTCGTCATCATCCTTTTGGAGTAAACGAAGGATCTTGTCATATTGTTGTGGAGTTAGTACTGGCATGGATTGAGTTGAAGGAGTAGAGGAATCAGAAGTAGGTTTGTCCAAGGTGACTTGATTAGCTGTAGGATCAGAGTCTCTGGCGGGTTTAGAAGAAGTAGGGAAGCCATGTAATTGATAACACGAGTCCCGCCTATGACCCTTACGATTACATAGCGCTCTTGAAGGTCCTTCCAGACCAGATGAGATGTATCGGCGAATACAATACCAGAAGCAATATCTTTATGGACGGAGTTGATAAGCCAAGATAAAACGACAGCATCACAACGATCCCAATAGGTAGTGAGTTCCGGGACCTTATCACGACCAAAACTTCCATCAACGAAGCACAATTTGTTCTTGCCGCGAAAAGCAATCTTCATAGCCCGTGACCAGACCATGTAATTGTCGGTCCCTGTGAGAATTTGGTTGACAAGGGTCATTCCCTGTGTATCTGATGGGTGAAGGTACAACGGGTGGTGAACATCAATGTCTATTTTAGTGGACGCCATAAAAACCAGAAATCACGAATGGAGGAGTCAAGACAGGCGAACGGCAGAAACGTGGTGGAAGAACCCTTCTCTGGTGGAAACAGATGGCCAATGCGGAGCGGGTATTCAAGAATCGGCAGGATAAGGAAGCCGAAACACCGGAAAGCAGGCCAGAGATCCAGAATAGGGGCAAATGAAATCAAGAACGGGAAAGCAAATTATAATGGCCCCGAAATCAAGAAGCAGGATTTCAACGGCATTTCGAAACACTCAGGACTTCAATGGCGATTGCGAAATACTCATCGGCACAAAAGCACCATACTCGTCGCGAACAAGCCGAACTATATGGCCCCAAACATCACCTTGTTCGCGTCCTTCTGCGGTGCCCAGATCCCTCCGATAGTCACATCGACGTGCCGGGTCTGGGAATCAGAAATTCAGAGAAGAAAAGAGCCGAATTTCTCCACGCCAAAGTAAAGAAGATGGAAGAAGGCAAACCAGATCTGATCGTGCTTAAGCCTTCAGACAAAACAAGATTTCTACCAAGATCCGACGGTCCTCAAGTTGCCACACAATTGTGGGGTATGCTTTTCAGACCAATCCAACGGAGGAGAAAAGGAACTGATGTGATCAAATCAGATCCGACGGTCCCGGAGCCGCCACGCTTGGTATGCGATCAGATCAGAGAAACAAGACGTTCTTGAAAGAACTGTCGTACGGACATGGGCCGCTCTGATACCATGAGAGCCAGAGGCGAAAATGAGAAAATTGCCCAGTCAACTAAATTGACTGAGGCCATATATTATATATATATTGAATACAATATGTACAATATGGGCCTGGGCTGTGGCCCAATACAAACATATACGACCTATATTACAATTATCTATACATCTATACATCTATATTCTAACACATTTCATAACTTTGTTTTTGGTTTTGTTCATATTGGCAAGGGTATGAGAAATTACTGGATGAATAAATATATAGGGACGGAAAGAGAGAGAGAGAGAGAGGAACCGGAAATGCAGGGAGAGAGAACACCATCACCAATGACCATAGAAGCGCCAAGCATAGTAGCGAACAAGAGGAAAAGCTTAGCAAAGTGGCTATTCTCAAGTTTAGATTTGATCTCTGAAGCTCTCCTCATTCTTGTGCTTTTATACAAGAATACTAACCGATTTCTATACACCTTTGCACCCTCCGATTGCGCATTCGGAATAAGCCCCACTTTTGCGTAACGACATATCAGAGAGTACAACGCAAATGTCCCCCTGTATACAGTTCACTATACACTTTACAATCCTCCAAACGTAAAGAATTGAAGAGCGCTACCGTAATTTATTTTTCCTTTTTAATTATCATGACTTTGTGCGTTGATATTGAAGAAAGAGAGAAGACGAGTGAAAGACAATATCAGAGCGAGAGAGGAATGAGATGAAATGATCTGTATATAGTTAACTTAACCATTATGGTTAATCTCTAACAGACTTCAGTTAAGTCTAATTTTGAGTGTGTTTGTAACAACTATTGATAATTGGGTTTGTTTTAATTGGGATTGTTGTGATATTACTTTTGGTAAAAGTTAAATTATGTAATGTGATTTATGTTTGGATCGGCGATTGTCAATTGGACTTTTATAAAAATAAAACTTGTTTGGATTGGCTTAAGCATAATGGTTTTTGTGATAATGGTAGAAGAGAGTGGGTAAAAAATATTTAAAAAATTAAGTAAATATTTAAAAATTACTTTAAAATATTAGGTGCTATTGGAAAAATATTTTAGACTGGGTGGAAATCAATAAATCAATATTATAAGTTTTGAGTGCTTTTTGCTACTAAAAAAAATACATTAAAGGTAAAATTATAGTCAGTCTTCTAAAACTACGTACAATTGAAAAATTATTTTAAAGAGTTAAAAGCACCAAAAAATATTTTAAAGTGATTTTTGGAGCTGAAAAAGTACATTACGAGTAAAATTATAATAAGTCTGATAACAAACTAGGTACAACTGAAAAAATATTTTAAGGGTTTAAAAACATTAAAAAAATATTTTAAAATAATTTTTGGAGATGAAAAAATATATTAAAGTTAAAATTACAATTAGTCTGATAACTCACTGGGTACAGCTAAAAAAATATTTTAAGAGGTTACAAACACCAAAAAAATATTTTAAGGGGTTAAAAACACTCAAAAAATATTTTTTGATACTACATACTATTTAAAAAATATTTTATGGGAAAAGCCAATATCATATAACTAATTTTCAAACAACCCAATTTAGCATAAAATGTCATTAGCTTTTAACAAAAGTTTTATTTTCTAGCTTCTCCCAGTTGAGCTTTCACTAATTGGGTTTTGACAAAAGCTCAATTGCCAATTAGCTTTTTCAAACACTCAAAATTTGAATTCCCAATTAATAATTGAGCTTATAGTATTCAATTGGATTTAATTGGGGGGGGACATTTTGATTATGCAAGGTAATCATACTCGTACATACTCTAACATCCCCCCTCAATTCAAGGGACATCTTCAACACCTAAACGTTTCTTGAACATTGCAAAACAAAGACTAGAAATTGGTTAGTAAAACCATCAGATATTGATAGCAATTTAATTAAATTAATATAATATGGGAGAATGAATGAAGAGGAGAGAGGTAGACATGGACGTACCGTTGCCATTGTCATTGGCCTTCAAAACGATGAAGACGTATTTGACGAGAGGGATGAGAGTGATGGTGTAAATGATCAATGCAAGAACTCCCAAAACGTCGTCGTTGTGATTGATGCCGCCGGTGAAGGTACTTGCAAACACATAAAGCGGCGACGTTCCAATGTGCCCGTACGTTACTCCTATGCTCTGAAACGCCAGCTGCATCATCACCCACACCGACTGCTCCTATGAAAGCACGCCATTAGTTTCAACTTCAAATTTCCAACCAACTAATCATTATATTATTATTATTTATGAATGAAAAATGGAATTATTAGTTAACCTGGGAGGAACGATGATGACCGTCAGGATCGACGGTGTGGATTCCAGATTCCATGTCGAGAGAGTCATGACTGGGGTGTAACTTTCGCCTCCCCATGAGACTGCCGGTACCACCACAAGCTTCCTGCTGCTCTTCACCACTCTTCTCCGTTGACATCTTTCTCAGAGGAAGAAAACAAAGGAATGACCAAGAACCAGAGAAAGAGAGTGCAGTTCGATTGTGAGTATATGACTGTTTAAATACAAGAAGCAAGGCGATATATTGCATAGGTTGTTCCCACGTAGACACACGTATGGTACGCGTGTAGTATATAATTACATCCCTTTTAATTTGTTTCTGAACTCAACTTTGCGTGGTTCATTGTATGAGGTGACCATTCAATTAATGCTCTATGGGGGAAAATTTGAAAATATTAAATTACCTAAATTTTAAAAAAAAATTGGAGAAAAGTCTTTCATTAAAGATTAAAATTTAATTGGTGAGAATAACCTTAATTAGAGTATTATTGTTTTTTGTATATACAAACTTATTAAGTTATTTGCACCAATTAAATTTCTAATGTGAGGGATTTTTCTAATTTTCCTTAAATTTTATTTTATTTTTTCCTTTGGATACTTTCATAAATAAAGATAAAATTGGATAACAATTATTATTAACCTTTAAGTAGATTTATATAGTTAGGACCAAAATTTTCATCCATAAGTATACTTATAATAAGGACTAGAATTGAATGTTACTTTAATACAATGTATGGTATTTAATTGCTTCTCTTTTCTTGATATAAACTTCTCTCTCCACGGTGAAAAGGCCAAAAACTTAAAATTTTGGCTTATGGTTTAAAACAACTCTTTCTGCAAAATTTTAATTGAAGAAAAAATTGATCCAAATATCGCAAAAAGCTAAAATGTATATTTTGGTGCTTGGGATGCATGTTTTGACAAACGTGATCACAAACACCCCATTCATTTAAAGTTATTCCCACTCAGGCAAGCGTATATATTATTGCATCCCTTTTGTTTCTAAATTAAACTTTGCGTGGTTCATTGTATGAGATGGCCATTCAATTAATCCCCTATTTAACTCGTGTTTAATTTTTCTACTTCATCATATGCTATTTATATACGCGGTCAATTTTCCCCCCTTTAACTTGAATATTCATTGAAAACCACTTTGCACATGATCAAGTAGGATTATAAAGAGAAGATATGTGACAGTAAAAGAAAGAGGATTCAATTTTCCGATTGCGCGTTTGAATTACTTTTTTATAACAGTTTTTATAATTTATGAGATAGATATATGATAGGAGTTTTGTCTTGACTGACAGAATATGACTTCTAAAATCACAGTTTTGTGTGGTTTAAGTCAAACTCATAGGTTGGGTTTTGTGATCTTAGTGGATTCCAATTTACTTATTTTCGTCATATTTATTAGCCTTTTGGGTTTTGTGATTTGAACTTTTAAGTGTATTTTTGTTCATTAATAAGTCTTGCGTGTTGAGCCCTTAAATTACTATGAACAGAAAAACGAAATATGGAAAATCCCACATAAAGACAATTACAAACTAAATGGTACTTGGCTTCTTTTATTTTTTTTCCCGTATTCTCTCATCCTTTATCACTTTTATGATTATTGGATCAAGATCTAATAGTTCACATTTAATATCTCCTTCTCATCCCTCTCTCCATTGTAATAATATTTCTATAAAATATTAAATACGGACCATTGTATCTTGATACAATGGTAATGGAGAAGGTAAAAGATAAGAGTGGACGGGAAAAGAAAAGGAGAGAAATAACGTCCTGCTAAATGTCGGAGATGTGATCCAATATTCATATTACTAGAGAGGTATGAGTATCTCAGTTGTCTTTTTTCAAATTAAAAAGAAATTACGAAAATGTCCATGGGTGCGTTTTAAAGTTAGAGAGTAGAAGGCGTAATTTTCGGCTCACCTCACACACACTGCTTGCCATTTTCTCAGCGACTTTCTTTAGTTATTGTGGCTGAAAATTTTTGTCGTGATGGGTAAGGAAGCTCACGGTGAGAGAGGAGACTAGATCGGAACTTGTTATTGTGTAATTGAGAAGGAAGCAAGACGTCAGCAGAGGGATTTGGCTCGTGACTCTGCCCTAACGTGGCTGTTGTTAAGGAAAATGACAAGTTCACTTGAAGGAAATAACCACTTTAGAAAATAACAAATTTCATTATGAAAATGACAAGTTCAATTAAGGAAATAACCACTTGAGAAAATAAAATTCCAGGCCTGAAAGAATTCTCACACTAGACACGGGTTTACCAAGTTCTGATATGAAAATGACAAGTTCACATAAGGAAATTACTACTTGAGAAAATAAGAATTCGGGCTTTGAAGAATTCCCATATTGGACATGGATTTACCATGTTCACATTTAAAAATGACAAGTTTTAATATGAAAATGACAAGCTTACTTTTGGGAATGACCACTTGAGAAAATGAGAATGCAGGCTTGGAAGAATTCTCACCCTAGATGTAAAATCATTTTCTTATATATAGTAAATTTACTGTTAATTTGATAAAACCATTTTTTTAAAAGAAACATTATTTTAATCATTTGAAAACTCTACCATGGTAATAAAAATGTCACCACTCATCTTTTAAAAGATTATCATGGTAGAAAAGAGTTTCACTAACCATTTGACAACTCTTTAACTGAATAATATCTCATCATATATTGCAATATCCATATCAGATCAAATTATGGTTCCACCAATTCAAAACATGTCATGAGACCTGTAAGCCATCCAATATCATCAAGAGTAATTAAAAATGTATAGTTTAAAATATCAAATTTCCAAAATAAACTAGAGTATGCAAAATGAGCCCTAACGTGACAACATACGGTAATCCAACATATACTATAAAGTTAGATAACAGTTTTTATAATTTATAAGGTAGATATATGATAGGAGTTTTATCTCGACTTATAGAAAATGATTTCTAAAATCACAGTTTTGTCTCTGCTTAGAGAAAATGATTTTGGTGAATTCCAATATACTTGTGTTCGTCGTATTTATCAGCCATTTCGGTTTTGTGATTTGAACTTTATTTTTTTATTAATAAGTCTTCCGTGCCGAGCCCTTGAATTACTATGAATGGAAAAACGAAATACGGAAAATCCCACATTAGGACCATTATAAATGTTAAATGGTTTCTCTCATTTTTTTTTCCATCTGCTCTCATCCTTTATCCCTTTTATAACTGTTGGATCAAGATCTAATGGTTTACATTTAATATTTCCTTTTCATCCCTCTTTCCATTGTAATAATATTTTTATAAAATATTAAATATAGACTATTATATCTTGATGCAATGGTAATGAAAATGGTAAAAGATAGGAGTGGACGAGAAAGGAAAAGGAGAAAAATAACGTCCTGCTAAATGTTAGAGACGTGATCCAATATTCATATTACAAGAGAAGTGTGAATATCTCAGCTGTCCTTTTTCAAATTACAAAGAAATTATGAAAATGTCCTTGTGTGAGTTTTAAAGTAAGAGAGAAGAAGGCGTGATTTTCGATTCACTTCACACACACTGCCTGCCATTTTCTTAGCGACTTTCTTTGGTTATTGTGGCCGAAAATTTTTGTCGTGATGGGTCAGAAAGTTCACGGTGAGAGAGGAGACTGGATTAGAACTTGTTATTGTGTAATTGAGAAGGAGGCAAGGCGTCGGCAGAGGGATTTGGCTAGTGACTTTGCCTTAGCGTGGTTGTTGTTAAGGAAAATGATAAGTTCACTTAAGGAAATAACCACTTGAAAAAATGAAAATGCAGGCTTGAAAGGATTCTCGCCCTAGACATGGGGTTACCAAGTTTAGGTTTAAAAAAGACAAGTTCTGATATGAAAAGACAAGTTCACATAAGAAAATGACCACTTGAGAAAATGAGAGTTCAGGCTTAGAAGAATTCTCATATTGGACATATATTTACTAAGTTCACATTTAAAAATGACAAGTTCTAATATGAAAATGACAAGTTTACTTTATGTAATGACCACTTGAGAAAATGAGCACGCAAGCTTGGAAGAATTCCTACACTAGACATGGGTTTATCAAGTTCAGGTTTAAAAATGACAAGTTTACTTAAGAAAATGACCACTTGAGAAAATGAGAATGCAAACTTAAAAGAATTCTTATACTAGACACGGGTTTACTAAGTTCATATTTAAAAATGTAAAGTTTATTTAAGGAAATAACCACTTGAGAAAATGAGAATGCAAGCGAAGAAGAATTCTACACTAGGCATGGGTTTGCCAATTTCATATTGAAAAATGATAAGTTCACTTTAAGAAATACCCAAACACTAATAAGGTGATGATAGTACAAACGTAAGTAATTTTGTATGCCCTCACATCACCAACAAACACCTTCTTTGATTTCCCCTGCAACGCTTGGCCCTTCGTCAACAACTTCGATCATCCTCTCAATCACACAACAATATACCGATATCAATAAAGTTAACACCTTGAGGTCACAACATTCAACTTCACAATCGGCATTCCAACTTTAATCTTCTTACTTGTTGTGTGGGTCCCATTCTTGCTCATGAGCAGTTTTGAACTTCACCAAATACTATAATTTATGCCAACAACTTTTTCGTAGTTGTGTGCATTATTTTAGGATCACCCTCTTGAGCCCCGCATAAATAGATAGAGGCATACATTTGAAATATGACTCTTGCTATACATGTTATATAATTGGTTCACCTCTCACTATCCTTTTAACTATTTTCTCATTAATTACAAGAAAATAAGTGAAGAGATGCAGCTATTCTCCGAAGTCATAAATCTCTCCCACCATCGATCAGCTATTTCCTTTTTACTTTATAATACGTATTATTATTGGTTGCTGCTGTTTCTTTCTATAATACTGCATCCCATGCTTAATACTCCCTCCGGTCCTAAATATAAAATAAAGTTGACATTTTCAGAGAGATTAAGGAAGCTAAATAAGTTACTTAATCATATCATATGTTGTATATCTTTAGATTATATATCAGTTTATTAATCAAACTAATTAGTTTGGGAATAAAATAAAAAATATAAATATTTTAAAGCAATTTAATTAACTTCATTAATCTCTAAAAAAAATCAAATTTATCTTATATTTAGGACCGGAGGGAGTATAAGATACCATTAACTTTTGTCAGAGATATTAAGGAAGTTAAATAAATTATATTAAAATATTTATATTTTATCGTTCTTCTTTAAACTAGTTTATCTAATTTAAAAACTTATATAAATATAATAGTATACAGTATATACTATGATTAAGTAATTTATTTAGTTTCTTTAATCTTAAAAAAAAAAAGGTCAATTGCCTCTCCAATCAAGGACCAGGGCGGTTATACATATCCAGTGTTGCAATTTGCAAAACAATCTTGGCATGCTTTTGTTTCTGTATTTATTAATTTATTTACTTGTGGCTAAATTGTTAATAATACTTTTATTATTTATGCCATCGGCTAAGAATATGGTCGAATGGATGGGTATTTGATACGAAACGATAATTTGGAGCAAAAACGGAGATTTGTCCATTTTACAAGTTAGCAAGAGGACGGAGAATTTATTTACTTGTTTTTTGGGCCAGGGGAATTTATTTACTTATACCAAGCCTATTCTATTTCTTGCATAAACAAATCGTAACTTCTTTCCCTAATGGGCTAAATTATCTTTTTTTATATTCTCACCAATCAAGAAGCATCCGTGACTAGATAGTAATGCGTGTTGCTGAATTATTTTGAAGTTGCTAATTAAATGCCAATTATAATCTCCACAATTATTACATTAATTAATATACCCACAGATGCAAAAATAGGAAAGTTTGAATCTACCCGTAACATCAACAAAACTATGAAATTGAGGGAATGTTGGGCAATGGAAATATTATTCCGCGGGCGAACAATGATACGTATAATTAACTGCTACAGGGCTCTCTTAAATGTGGGTTTTTAAATATGGGCCATAGTTTATCTTCTCCCTACTCTTAAGCCCACTGAGCTGGCCCTGTACACATTTGTCTGTATCAATCTGGGAAAGGCCTTCTTCTTGATCCATATTAGGCCCAATCATTGAATAAGCCCAGATCAAAGCTGGAACAAGAAAATTAGGGTTTTACATTGCAGAGCATGTTCATCCACAGAGAGAGAGAGCTTACCGTAAATGACTTGATGCTAGAGTGGTGTATTACCTTGTTAGCCTTTGGTCAAGGATACAAAGAAAATCTTGTTATTAAACCACAGAAAGTTTGGAAAAAATTAGTGACAAATTTTCAAGCTGGAGCTTTGCAAATGGAATATGCTTATTAACACTAGGAAATATCTTAGTCTCTCTTGTTGGTACTGGTGTACCGGGTCTGCCTTTTGCTTTTCGAATCGCTGGTTGGCTTGCTGGCTCACTTGGAGTTACCTTTGTCGGCTTAACCACCTAATTGAATGCTTCTTCTTGTCAGTAATCTCCTCCTGTTTGTCGCTCTGTTTTTCTTATGAAAATGGTCGAGCATGGACATAAATTTATGAGAAAGAAATTGTTTCACCCACTTAACTGCCAAACTGGATGATTCCATTGCCAAAAGGAACATGTCACTGTAAGAACTTGAATAAAATATGGGGATGCAACTTTCATTTAATACCTTTCTGCTCTGACAATTCTTCAAACAAGTTATGAGCAGAGAGAAATTAGCATCAGAAGGATCAATGGCGGAGGCAAAAACATATGGAGACTTGGCATATAGAATCTCAGGAATCACAGGTCGCTATCTAACAGAAACATTAATTTTGTTATCACAATGAGGAGGAGACATATCATATATATTGTTAATTGTGCAAAACCTCCAGTCTGTGTTCCAAGGCAATGGATTCACTTTCAAGTCCTACGTATACTTGTTAGTGCCAATTGAAATTGGATTGTCATGGAGAGGGAGCTTACCTGCCTTAGCAGCTTTTAGCATTTTTGCTGATGTTTGCAACTTTCTGGCAATGGGAATAGGATAATTTTTCTTTTTTTGAACAAAGGACAGCAATCACATTAGACATCAAGAAATTGCCATTTGCAGGAGGCATGGCTGTTTTTTGCTTTGAGGGGTTTGCTCTGACTCTGGCTTTAGAGAGTTTGCCGGATAGAGCTAAATTCCCCAGATTGCTGGCCCTGGCTTTTTGTGGGACAACATTTTTGTACGTTCTTTTTGAGTTATGTGGTTATATGGCGATGAAACTAGATATATTGTGACCCTCAATCTCTCAAAAACTTGGACATCTAGCACAATAAAGGTATATAATGTATAGCCTCTTGTTTTCTTTTGCCTTATCGGCTTATCTTTTATTATTTCTTCTACTTTGGTGGCAGGTAGGATTATGCTTAGGACTGGTGTTCACATTCCCTATAATGATACACCCGGACCGGTTAATGAGATCGTAGAAAGCTTGAAAGGTTCAAATGGTTTGAGAAGTATTTACACACTGATGACGATAACAACCATTCAACAAGACTTAGAAAAATTGGGACTTACATCAGCCGAGCAATTTTGGTGACTGGGTTCGCTGTCGTAGCCTTCTGCGTGCCAGCGTTTGGTGTATTTGCCTCGCTTGTAGGGAGTACAGTACGTGCATTGATCGCATTTGTTTTGCCAACCACGTTTCTCCTAAAATTATTTGGATCTTCCCTCCATATGTGGCAAAAGGCCTTGGATTTTATTTTAGTACTCGTTGGTTCAGTTTTTGCTGTGTATGGCACCTATAGTCCCATAGTTGGAGTTTGAGTACTTTCTTTCCGTGAAGCAAGCATAAAGAAGGTTTATAATTGTTGTTTGTTAGCAAGGACTTAGGTGGAAATATAACTTTTGAAAGAATCAAATCAAATTTGAAAGAAACTTGCAAATGATTCTTTTTTTTATGCTACTGTACAACTAACATCCTCAACTCAGAGAGATAGAGGCTATCCTTTTGTTAACCTGCGGATATTTGTGTTGGGTAAAGATTAAATTTGGAAAAAAAACAAATAAACCTTTGCTCAATTTTTACTTGGAAATTAAGCTTTCATGAGAAATTAACAAGTGAACTGCACCCATTGGAAACGTGGCTAATATAAAATTTTTAATCCCCCTTCAATTCTAAAGGAGTTTAACCTTAAAGCTTCTCCATATATATTGGTTTCAGTGGATGGTGTATTTTTTTTTTAATATGGATCTTATTAAAATGATTTTTAAATTTAAATTTATGTTTCTAAAATAATAATAACTATGATGGTGATGATATACTTAAAAGTTAAAATTGATAAATATCTAGATTATTCAAGGCAATGAATGTGATGATTTTTTTACTATACACGGCAATGGCATGAAAAGTTATTTTATTTATAGAATAATTTTTGTAAGTGGGCGAGGCGAAGATACAAACATATATATTTTATGTCATGGATCAACCGTTTGTTGCACAATCCTGGGGGCCGAAATGGAGCTTGCTGGAGAGAGTGTCATATATAAACTTGTGATTGACCTGCTGATACGCACCCAACGTGGTCAGGCTCTGATCCGACTCAATCAACATACAGAACACCTCCCCTTTCCCATCCCTCTGGACTTCCCTGCTGAGAGTGGCTTCCCCAGTCACGTCCATTCTAGCCCCTCCTTCAAAGTACCAATTAACTCAGTAGAATGCCTTCTTCCCCTCTCTTCCTCTTCCTGTACCTGGAGAATTCGGGCAACCTCGCAAAGTATTCCGTCATCTTCTTCTCCAAAGTTTCATAAGCTTTTCTTACCCTGAATCCTCAATGCACCCACCCTTCCCATTGGCTCCTATTTGGAACTCCCTTGGATTCGGACCCAGTGGTTTCCAGCTAACCCCAAGGTCAACAAACGTCACATAGTACGCCTCATCGTCATATCTCCTATTCTGGAATAATTTGACTGTTCTCAGATCTCTAGGCGGCTTTATATCTCCTCCAAACCTCACATGCATCGGTGTGTGCATGTTGTTTGTGAGACAGCAGGAGAAGTTTCCCTTGCTCTGTTTTTGTATTTGGTTCACAAATATTGAACGATCTCCCTGGCCCAAACCAAACACACCCGCTATTTCATACTGGGCACTTTCCTTTGCCTCGTCCTTTTCTTCGTTCCACATCCGAATACCACGCCTCGGACTGCCTCTGTTTTTGGAGGTTGAAGAGGAGGGGAAACAGAATGTCTCTGTGGCCAGAATGCCAGAGGAAGAGGCTCCGTCCACATACGTCACACAATACGAACAAGGACGAGGCAAAGGAAAGTGCCCAGTATGAAATAGCGGGCGTGTTTGGTTTGGGCCAGGGAGATCGTTCAATATTTGTGAACCAAATACAAAAACAGAGCAAGGGAAACTTCTCCTGCTGTCTCACAAACAACATGCACACACCGATGCATGTGAGGTTTGGAGGAGATATAATGCATCTAGGAAGTCCAAATCCTAAATTCATGTGCACACCCCTGATCCGTGTTGTAGAAGCCATGTGGTATGGGTAATAAGTAGCTAGAAGTGAGATATCTGTTGAGAGGGAGAGGTTGCCGTGTGAAGGATTATATTGATTATGAGGAGGAACTGCTTTTATTTTCACATTGATCGCAAGAAACATAAGAGAAGCAGAGGTGGGACACGGTATTCCCATTCTTGCTCACGAGCAGTTTTGAGCTATACCAAATACCATGATTCATGCCAAAAACTTTTTCCTAGTTGCATGCATCATTTCAGGATGAGCCCCGCATAAATAGATAGAGGCATACATTTCAAATATAACTCTTACTATACATGTTATATAATTGGTTCACCCCTCACTATCCTTTTAATTATTTTCTCATTGATTATAAGAAAATAAGTGAAGAGCTGCAGCTATACTCCGAAGCTATCAATTTCTCCCACCATCGATAAGCTATTTCTTTTTCACTTTAGATACGCCTACTGTTACTGGTTGCCGTTGTTTCTTCCTATAACACTCTCTCCCGTGCTTAATATAAGATGTCTTTGATTTTTATTGGAGATATTAAAAAAATTAAATACATTATATTAAAATATTTATATTTTATCGTTTTTCTTTAAACTAATTTGTCTAATTTAAAAACTTATATAAATCTAATAGTATACTATATAATCTATAATTAAATAATTTATTTCACTTCATTGATCTTTTAAACAAAAATTAGTTGCTTCTTATATTAAGGGTCCGGAGTGTTTATACATATCCAATATTGCAATTTGCAAAACAATCTTGGCATGCTTTTTGTTTCTATATTTATTAATTTATTTACTTGTGGCTAAATTGCCAAGAATACTTTTACTTCCTCCGGTCCTAATTATAAGATAAAGTTGATTTTTTTGGAGAAATTAAGGAAGCCAATTAAATCACTTTAGAGTATTTATATTTTTAGTATCTTTGGATTATATATTAGTTTATTAATCAAATTACGTAGTTTGAAGAAAAAAATATAAATATAAATATTCTAAAGTGATTTAATTGGTTTCCTTAATTTATCTAAAAAAGTTAACTTTACCTTATAATTAGGACCGGAGGGAGTATTATTTTTGTCATCTGCTAAGAATACAGTCCAATGGATGGCTATTTGATACAAAACGATAATTTGGAGCAAGAACGGAGATTTGTCCTTTTTACAAGTTAGCAAGAGGACGGGGGATTTATTTACTTGTCCTGAGCCTATACTATTTCTTGCATAAACAAATCGTAACTTCTTTTCCTAATTGGATAATTATCATTTTTTATATTCTCACCAATCAAGAAGCATCCGTGACTAGATAGTAATGCGTGTTTCTCTATTATTTTGAAGTTGCTAATTAAATGCCATTCACAATCTCCACAATTATTACATTAATTAATGTACCCACAGATGCAGAAATAGGAAAGTTTGAAACTACCCGTAACATCAACAAAAATATTAAATGGAGGGAATGTCGAGAAATGGAAATATAATTCCAGCTGGCCAACAATGATGTGCACAATTAACTGCTAGAAGGCTCTCTTAAATGTGGGTTTTTAAATATGGGCCATAGTATATTTTCTCATTACTCTTTAAGCACGTCATTTTTAAAGTATATACGCAAGCTCTCTAG
Organism: Inga laurina; assembly: GCA_963855925.1. Lineage (NCBI taxonomy): Eukaryota > Viridiplantae > Streptophyta > Magnoliopsida > Fabales > Fabaceae > Inga > Inga laurina. The sequence continues at coordinate 1,301,988 of OY979708.1, read as the reverse complement.
ATATCACTGAATTCCTGTTGCAACATGAAGATGAAGGAGACGCCTTACTCTTGAATTGAAATATTTTGCTATATCTGATGCTTCCTTTATCAATCCAGAGAAAAACATTTGATCAAGCACTGCAAGTTGTTGAGTGAAAAAAAAAAAAAAAAGGTTAGCGTGAAGTAATAAATGACCTTTTATTGGAATGGAAAATAATCAATTAGTGCTGAAACAAACTAATGTTTAAAAAAATGCCAAAGTCTGGAGAGGCTCTCGATTGGAATTCCATTCTAACTGGGAATCTTACTTTCATTCTATACGAAATGCATCGGTGTCGAATTCTTTGCTAACACAAGCTCAAATCATTGAAAAAAACATAAGGAGTATGCTCAAACATAAAGTAGATCAGGAAAAACACAAAATAACTTTAATAAAAACATGAAAAGCTTTTAGAAGATAACTTTAATTAGAACGGAGGGAGTATTTTGTTTATTGTCAATGGAAAAGTAAATTGATAGTCCATTAACCCAACCAAGCGCCCCTGGGAGAATCTATATCTCGTCTTAACAAGTAAGCTAAATTGATCTTACTTGCCGATAATTTAGTTCCGTTGTAGTAATAAGCTTTTTAGTTCACGTTTAGTTTTGAATAGTTTTTCTTTCTTGATCGATGGATTGAGTAAGTAGATTTTGTATTAAAGGTTCTTGGAAATTTTTCATAAGAATTCTTCGATCAGGGTTACTAAAATTAATTCCTTGCCTCGTCTCTATGTTCTATAAACACCACAATCAATTTTGAATTCAACATATCCAGAGTATCATTTTTCCTGGATTGATAGCGCTACACAAGTATTATAGGGACGCTTTTCTTACACGAGTGTAAAATTGAAAACTGAATTGTCAACTTATTCTCGTGACAATAATTAGCCCATTCATTAACTAGAAATATAGACATATTGGGAAAAAAATCAACTCAATAAAAAAGTACCGCTGTTAATGTTTTTTAAATTTAAATGCTATTCAAGTTGCAGCAAATAGCATGCATAATTAACAGGTTTTTCCGTTGGCAAAAAGAAAGAAAGAAAGAAAGAAGGAAGGAAGGGATTTTAAAAGATTAGTTGTATATGATTCAAAGGCTTTTTTTTTTTTTTGGCCGCGATTATGTCAAGGATTCAGTCATAAATTATTATAGGGTCTTGGGTTAGCTGTGACAGAAGTGACTTTTTTTTAATATGACTTTTATAAAAATCAGATAGGATAGAAGTCATATTGTAAATGTGATTTGTGTTTGGGTTAACAGTGACAGAAGTGGTTTTTTTTTGGCAAAGCTAGACATCTGAGTTTCTTCTTAAAAGGCGCTTTTGGAAAAAAAAGCTCAATTACCAAAACGTTAAATTAAATAATTCAGTTCTCAAAAAGCCAAAAGCGACCGTAAAAAAACCCGTTTGGATAGCGTTCACCAAACAGGCATTATAAGAACAAGAGTATAATGTTGTAATGTCATGTAAACTTTTCCTATTGCTTTCCGAAAAAAATGTAAACTTTTCTAATAATCGAGAAGCTGAAAAATTGCCGTCTACATGCTCCTCATCTTCATTTTCTAAGGCCATTCACACAACCAGCGAGCAAGAATCGCAAAATTTGTTATTTGATATGCTCCGTCTGACATAATAGAAGAGTTTTTTATGGAAGTGAAAGTAGAAGTGGAATTGAGGGTGAAAGTGGTTTCTAAAGTATGTTTGGTATACTAATGGACATGAGATATTATTTTTAATCAATATGTGTATTTTTCCTGTGAAAAGGCTAAAATATCCTTACCTTTGAAAAAAAAAAATCTGCCTTGAAGAAACTGATCAGCAGGAACAGCAAAACAAGTAATTATGGCTGATGACCAATCAACACATTCTAGAAGAATAACAATCAAAAAAAAAAAATTAAAAGATGCTTAATGCGACTATGAGTGCAAGCGACGGTGTGCATGCAATCCAAGCGACTAATCATGGAGTATCTGACGAAGGCATGGAGACGACTCAGGAGGAGGATGACCTTTTAGGACGTAATATCAAGAAAATGGATGGATTGAAGGGTCTGGTGCAGGATTCAAACGGAGGTCTGGAAACAGGGGAGCAGAAGGATGTAAGGATGGATGAGGGGGAGGAATCGGTAATGATGGTTCATGAATCCCAAATGCAGAAACTGGTGAATGTGCCCCTCAGAAGGCCAATTTCATATAAGGCCAAACTATTAGGTGATGAAGAAAAGGCTTTTGAGAAAAGCTTTGATGAACAGATGCAGGAGTGGTTACAGGAGGAACGAGAAACAGCTCCAGCTTTGACGGAGGCACAAAAAATCTTGCTAAATTCTATGCCGTGCCTCAATGTTCCAGATGATCGGTTTAAAGAATTATGTCGGCCTTGGAAGGACAGTCTCATTCTAACTCTGCTGGGCAAGCAAACAAACTTACTCATGATGAAAGACAGGCTAAAATGGATGTTAAGGTCTGATAATTTTGAGCTTGTTGACTTGCCGAATAACTACTTTGTATTCAGGTCATCAGAAAGGGGCTTATGTATGAAACTCCTATTCGACGGACCATGGACCATCCAAGGTCATTATTTGGCAGTCCAGCGGTGGAGCCCGAATTTTAACCCCTATTGCAATAGAGTGAAGAAAGTGGCAGTGTGGATCAGAGTGCCAACCTTGCCTTTACATATGTATTCGGAAGAATGCATGCTAGAAATTGGGAACTTGGTGGGGAGAGCATTAAAAGTAGACCTTAACACATTGGCACAGCAGCAAAACAATAGACATATAGTGGAAAGGGCGAAGTTTGCCAGGGTCAGTGTGGAAATCGACCTAAATAAAAAATTACAATCGAGATTCTCTCTTCGAAACCGCATCTACACAATTGAATATGAAGGATTGGATGCTATTTGTTTTAAGTGCGGTGTTTATGGCCATACAAGAGAGACATGTCCGACTAATGTGCAGGACCAGTCACCGGCGGTGGATGCTGGGTCACCGGAAAACACAGACAGAGCACAGGGATCAAAGAACGAGCCAGACAGACAGCCATTAATGAGTGTACCTGGGATTGCAGAAGGGGAGGCGTACGGTGTGTGGATGAAAGTCAAGACCAAGGCAAGGAAACAGCCCCAAAAAGTCGAATCAGGCAGAAATCCTTTGCCGAAAACGTCTAATCGTAATAGGGAAGTAGGGGAAGAAGTAGGAAAAAATTCCGGATCTCGCTACCAGCTCTTGCAGGCGGCCGATTTGGGCGGCTCTCTCAAGGAGGATGCAGTTGTTAACACAAAAACGGGAACTGCTCCACAATGGAGAAGGAAAGATGCAACGGATAGTTCTCATGGGAAGAAGATTTTGACGGTGACAGATAAGGCTACCACATTCTCGTCTTTCGAAGCTAGTCAGACTAGTGGCTCCAAGGTTGCCACGGTGCAGGGTAGGGGTCCTGATGTGCGTGTCTTGGAAGGGGATAAAGAGGAGAAGCAAGGAACGATGGATTATGAAGAGGGATCGTTGGGCCAAAGGGAATCTGGGCCGTGTGGAAGCATGTCCATGGAAAAAAAAAGTAAGATACAACAAAAAAATAAGAAAGGCCTTGGCAAACAAATTCATATGGGGCCTTTATTTAAGAAGAAGCAGGTGGGCCGTAATCATCAACTCGTTTTTGGGTCCATAACTGAAGGAAAAGGGGCTGTTAATTTAGAAGGATTAGAGGAGGTGGCCAAGATTAAAATTAAGTCTTCTTCAGGAGCTGTAAAACCGCGAATGGAGAAACATATTTTGGCAGAAGTGAGGAGCTTGGAGGAGCCGAGGCTGGGGGTTGATAACCGTGAGGCTGTGATGGTTAAGTCACCGGACCCTAATGTTCTGCCTGCTGTGACGAGTGTGACTGAGGACATGGTTGAGGATGGTAACTCTAGTGCAAGCAAGTTGGAGAGCAGATGCGGTGCAATGCCAGGAGAGGATGCTCCTATGGAACCATTGGTTTCTTGCCAATAATGGGTTCTTTCAGGTTTGGTTTCTTCCCTTCTGTGTTAGTTTTTCCATGAATTTTCTATTTTGGAATTGTAGGGGCGCTGCCTTAAAAAATTTTCCTGGAAGGATTCGTGACGTTCTGCATAGGAACAATGTTAAGGTCCTAATTTTATGTGAAACTCGTATTAGTGGGAGGAAGGCCGATTCTGTAATGCGTAAGCTTGGTTTCAACACTTGGCTTAGATTGGAGGCTACTGGTTATGCGGGTGGTATTTGGGTTCTTTGGAATCAGGAAGATGTCTCTGTTCAGTACCTATTTTCCTCTACTCAATTGATTCACTTAAGAGTGGGGATTCTGGGTAAAACTGATAGTATGCTCCTGACCTGTGTTTATGCGGAGCCCAATGTTATTCTTCGGCAAAGTCTTTGGGACGATCTAGAGGCCCTTAATGATAATGTTAGAGATCCTTGGTTGATTATTGGTGACTTTAATGCTTATTTAACAAAGGAGGATAAAAAAGGAGGTGCAGTTCCTAATATTAGATCTATGCATCAGTTTGGTGATTGTATTACTAAGATGCAGCTTATTCAAGCTGATGTGGTGGGAGATGTTTTCACCTGGGAGCGTGGTCTTCTTAAAGAATGAATAGATTGGGCGTTTATTAATTCTGAATGGAACAGGTGTTATCCTTTTACTAAGGTTCATCATCTTAACAAATTTGGTTCTGACCATAGACCAATCCTACTCAAAAGTACTCAGGAGATGCCTGACCGTCGTCCTCGTGCGGCCTTTAGATGTCAAGCGGCTTGGTTTCTTGAGGAGGGCTTTGAGGAAATTGTCCAGAAATGTTGGGATCAAGGTCACTGGAATGAAAAAGTTACTAGTTTTGCTCGGGCTGCGGAGGATTGGAACAATAATAAAGTGGGAAACCTTAGTAACAGAAAGATGAAGATCATTAGAAGAATTGAAGGTGTTGAAAGATCGCGGAGGAGGCGTGATAGTCAATACTTAGTTCAAACAGAACAGGAACTCTGGAAGGAGTATAATAAAGTCATTGCTCAAGAGGAACTTCTCTGGTATCAAAAGTCGCGATGCAATTGGTTAAAATGGGGGGACAAGAATAGTAAGTTCTTTCATACTACAGCCTTAATCAGAAGAAGAAAGAACATGATTGAGGGTTTAAAAAAAGAGGACGGCAGGTGGTCTTTCGATCCGGTGGAATTGAAGCAAATAGCCCTGGATTACTATAATAAACTCTTTCTTAGCAATGGGACTCAGTCTTATGGTTTCAGAACGCGGACCCAATTTCCAGGGTTGAATAATATAGATAGGGAGTACCTTCTATCGGAAGTTCTCAATGAAGAAATCAAGAGTGCACTTTTTGATTTGGGTGCCTTCAAAGCGCCTGGGCCGGATGGTATTCAAGCGGTATTTTATCAAGAGTACTGGAATGTGCTGGGTGAATCTATTTGCAGAATGGTTAAGGACTTCTTTGCTTTGCCTGGGGGGATTGAAAACATAAATCAGACCAATATTGTTCTTATTCCGAAAATGGACAATCCTGAGACGATTATGGACTTCAGACCAATTTCTCTATGTAATGTAAGTTACAAAATCATTACTAAAATTATTACGCGAAGGCTCCGGAGCGTGATAGGGAAGGTGGTTGGCCGACATCAGTACAGCTTCATAGCTGAGAGACAGGGCTGCGAGAATATTATAATCACCCAAGAGGTTATTCATGCCATGAAGAAAAGAGTTGGAGTGAATGGGTGGATGGCAGTTAAGGTTGATCTTGAAAAGGCGTATGATCGTCTTGAGTGGCCTTTCATCCGGGATACTCTTATGGCTGCGGGAATTGACAATAGTCTGTGTGAAGCTATAATGGCTTGTATCACTACTACCTCTTTTCAGGTGTTATGGAACGGGGAACCTACCACTACTTTCAGAGCTACAAGAGGTATACGACAGGGAGATCCGATCTCTCCATATATCTTGACCCTGTGCATGTAGCGTTTGAGTCACATTATCCAAGATGCTATAGAAGAGGGTGAGTGGACCCCGATTAGTCTCAGCAGAGGGGGTCCACCTCTTTCCCACTTATTTTTTACTGATGATCTCATTCTCTTTGGTGAAGCAATGGAACGCCAGACTCAGGGAATGTTGAGTTGTATTCGGAGGTTTTGTGAGGCTTCAGGGCAACAAATGAATAGAAGGAAAACTAAAGTATGCTTCTCCAAAAATGTGCATTTTTCCAGAGCCCTGGCGCTTAGTCAAAGTTTGGGGGTTGGACTGATAGGCGACTTGGGGAAGTATCTTGGTGTTCCTTTGATCTATAAGAGAGCGTCTAGAGTTACTTTTATGGCTATTCTGGATAAATAAAGAAGAGGCTGTCAGGGTGGAAGAAAGGGTGTCTTAATTTAGCTGGCCGTGCAGTTCTCATTAAATCTGTGCTATCTGCATTACCTTCATATCACATGCAGACGATGATCATCCCGAAGAGCATTTTAAAGGAACTTGAAAAAGAAAGCAGAAGCTTCTTATGGGGTGATAATGAGGAAGAGAAAAAGATTCATCTGATGTCATGGAATCATGTGACTAGGGTAAAAAAGGAAGGGGGTTTGGGAATAAAGGATCTGCAGAAACAGAATGAGGCTTTCTTGATGAAATTATGCTGGCAACTTATGAATAACAAAGATTCTCTTTGGGTGCAGGTTATCAGGGACAAATACAAGTGTGGGAACGGGTTTATGCCCAAAGTTCATAAAAAGCAAGGTTCGTCAATGACGTGGAGAGGAATCTGCAAAGTCTGGGACAAGTTTCAGAAAGGGATAGGTGTCAAAGTTGGTAATGGATTGTCTGCTTCCTTTTGGTCTGATAACTGGTCTGAGATTAAAAGACCGTTGATTGATCTTATTCCTGGCTATGAAGCTTTTATTGATAGAGAGGAGAAGGTAGCTGATTTTATCACTCCGTGGGATGAGTGGGACAAAGGGAGACTGGAGATGTGGTTCCATCCGGGGGTGGTTGAGCGAATTATGTGTGTTCACCCTCCTTGTGAGGAGAGAGGAGAGGATAAATTCTTTTGGAATCCTTCTTCTGATGGCTGTTTTTCTGTTAGTTCTGCATATCGCTTTCTTTTTGCAGGTATTCATCAGCAGGAGGAGCCTTTGTGGAGGACTCTTTGGAAATGGGCAGTCCCAGAGAAGATTAAATCCTTTATGTGGTTGGTTGCACATGATCGGGCCCATACGGGGCAGCTTCGACTTAGACGAGGATTAAGCGACAACAGCAACTGTCCGTTTGATTGTGAGCAGGGCGAGGATTCCATGCACTTGCTACGGGATTGTGTTAATGCACGGGAGAGGTGGATTTCTATTGTCAAACCAACTTCATGGGATTCCTTCTCTTCATTGCAAGGAAAGGAATGGATTTACTGGAACCTTAAGCATGAAGCGGGGAGAGATTTCACCAAGAAAGTTCCCTGGTCTATCTTGTTTGGATATGTCTGCTGGGACATTTGGGTGAATCGCTGCAGGAGACTTTTTGATGAGGATGAAGACATGTCTTGCAATGACGCTTATTCAAGCTTTTTTCGTGCTTGTTGGGACTAGGACCTAACCTCTAATCTGCAGTTTTACAATCAATGTTACCCTGCTAATGTTGGAGGCAGAAGGCGTCAACCTAGTTTTCTCAGTCTGGAAGTGGATGGCTCGGTTTTGGAGTCGGGTCAGAGCGGTTGTGGAGGCGTCATTCGGGATGAGGAAGGATGATGGATCTGTGGTTTCAGTTCAAAGCTTATGTCAGTTCCTCCGACAATTGCAGAGATCGTTGGAATTATACAAGGCCTCCAACTTTGTTGGAGTAAAGGTTTCAGGAAGATTTTAATCCATACGGATTCGATTGAAGCTGTTAATATGATTACACGAGGATGTGAGTCATCTCACCCGTCTGTGGACGTCATATCAGATGCTAGACTCTGGCTTTGTAAGGATTGGCAAGTGTTAGTTGACCATATTCCGAGGGAAGAGAATGCCGTAGCTGATCATTTAGCTAAATTATCCCATAGCTTGATTGACAATTTTATGCTCCTTAATCAACCACCACCTTCTCTTTTTGAAGTGGCTGGTTGATAAAGAGGGGTGTATAGATAGTTTTTGGTTTTGTGGTTTTGTTGTATTGTTAAGTTTATCTTAATTGATCTCCAGTTTCATTCAAAAAGAAGAATAACAATAGACCATAAAAACTAATCAATAAGAAAGATCTAAAAATCAGTTTGACAAAAACAATCACAAACAGATTTGGTTCAACAGCTCAACGACGGTGTGGAGCAGGTTCACTACTAGACAGCGGCGTGGGGCAAGTTTGACAGGTTCAACGGCGTGGAGAAAACTATGCATAGATCTGATTCTTTGAAGTAAGAGGTTGAAGATGACGGTGGGCACTGAAAAAAATGAGATGATTGAGGTTGAAGAAAACAAGTTCTATGGTGGTCGAGCGTGAGGTTGATGAGAAAGGAAAGATAAGAGGGATAAAGATTGGAATTTGATAAAATATAAGAAAGCATAATGGTCAATAAAATTCCACTTCCATAAAAATAAAGCCAATTTTTTGAGGGAGCTGATAGAAGTCATTTCTCTAGAGAAGTGCATTCAATCCTACCAAACATATAAAATAGGGTAAAGGTGCATCCAGCACCCCAAATTATTTTTGGAGGTGCAATCAGCACCCTAAAGTATTTAAGGGTGCAATCAGCACCCTAAACTATTTTTTGGGGTGCAATCAGCACCCTAGAGTATTTAAAGGTGCAATCAGCACCCTAAACTATTTTTGGAGGTGCAATCAATACCCTAATGTATCAAAATCGAATAATTACACTCTTTCACTAACAGAATATTAACTCCGTTTGCTAAAGTTCAAATTTTTGGAGGTGCAATTGCTCTATTTTTACTACATTAGAGGCAAAATTGCAGTCTTAAATACTGAAAGAAAATAGTATGTTAGCAAACGCAGTTAGTATTCTGTTAGTGAAAGGGTATAATTGTTCCATTTATAATACATTAGGGTACTGATTGCATCTCCAAAAATAGTTTAGGGTGCTGATTGCACCATTAAATACTCTAGGGTGCTGATTGCACCTCAAAAAATAGTTTAGGGTGCTGATTGCACCCCAAAAATAGTTTAGGGTGCTGATTGCACCCTTAAATACTTTAGGGTGCTGATTGCACCTCCAAAAATAGTTCGGGGTGTTGGATGGACCTTTACCCTATAAAATATGGGTTCCACCCTTTATTCTCGCACTTCCATGATGCCAAACGCGGCCATAGAGTGTGGCGCGAAGGATGTTATCGTGAACTTTAGTAGTCAGGAGAGCTCTTGTCATTTTATTCCCCCATCTAATCTCTTGTTCTAGTAGAGGTCTTTCCTTCTGCCTCCAACTATACGCTATGCGTTCGCAGCCTTCACCTGCGATGCAGCGACTCCTGCTACCATCAACCTTCAGGCACATCTGCCTCCTCCCTCTCTCGGATCCACTTCTCTGTAAATTTAATGCCACCCCCAAGTTTCTCAGAGAATCCCGCAAGTCCCCTTTCTTTACCGTGAGGAATTGCAGCTCCATCAGAGTTAAGTCTTCTTCTGAAATTAGAACGGCCCGTGCTGTTTCCCAGCCTGACGACAAGCTTCGGGCTCTCCGAGATCTTTTCTCCAAGCCTGGAGTTGGCATTGACGCCTATATCATCCCCTCCCAGGATGCTCACCAGGTTTCACTATTCATTTTGACTCCTGCGCTGTGTTTTGACTTTTGAGTGCATATATGAGAGAGTTCCAGTGCTATATATATAAAATTTGATACAACACTCAGATTTTCCCCGCCTTTCTTCCTTCTCTGCTAATTAAAGCTTAGCTTTCAGTATGATTTGTTTACTTTATGTAGCCAATCTGCATTCTTTTATTGAATTTTAGTAACTTGATGTTTGGAAATGAAATAGTATTCCCAATCTGTGACATTGTTATTCAAAACCCTCAATTCATTTGGTTGTAAGTTTGTATTCTTCAAAAGTTCTCCTTGAAATCTTCTTGGATGATCTAATATGACCTTGATTCTCACCGTTATTTGAGCTAAAGAATTGCATCTTTCTTTTCTTTTCTGATAATTTTTTTTTTCCCTGCACATGCCCAAAACAAATAGGCTTAGCAAACTGATGTTAATTTTTAATTTCGCTTTAGAGTGAATTCATTGCTGAATGTTACATGAGGAGGGCCTACATATCAGGGTTTACCGGTAGTGCTGGTACTGCTGTTGTTACGAAGGACAAGGCTGCTCTTTGGACGGACGGGCGATATTTTCTCCAGGTTTGAACCAGGAATACTTTTATTTTGCTGATCCTAATCATCATCTGCTTCGCCAGACTGTACTCGGACTTTTACTGGGTTATCTGTATAGTGAATTTTGTTAGATTGTTTTATTATTATTACGTACTTGCAGTATATCTATGTGATTGATACCCCCTTTCCCATGCTAGGCCGAGAAGCAACTGGGCTCCAATTGGATTCTCATGCGAGCAGGGAATCCTGGGGTTCCGTCTACTGGTGAATGGCTAAATGATGTTTTGGCTCCTGGTGGTAGAGTTGGCATTGATCCTGTGAGTAATTCGCACCTTTTGATGGGTGTTCTACATTTGTTGTTCAAACGAAGCATTACTCTCACTATTCTTTCTGTAGTTTTACTTCAAAGCATATGATTTAAACCCTTCCGATCCAATATTAAGATGTTAAAAATCTTCTGCTTGTTAAGTCTTATGAACAATGTTGAAAGCATAGCTCATTAAATTGTACAGTTACCCTTTTAAATTGGTAAGCTAAATATCCTGTTAACTTTCTTTTTGAATTCTTTTGTTCATATTTTTTCTCCTTTGCTTGGCTTTCTGTATGTATAATTTAATCAAAATTCTTTATTTTTCTTTTTAATTTAGTCATATAGCAGATCCTTCTTTTCCTTTATCCTGTGCCTGATTCAACATTCACTTCCACATTATGAAGGATGCAGTTTCTTTTTACTTCGGATGCTGCTGAAGAAATTAAGGACGTGATTTCTAAGAAAAATCATGAGCTGTTCTACTTGAGCAACATAAATCTCGTGGATGAAATATGGAAAGAATCTAGGCCAAAGCCTCCAAATAAACCAGTTAGAGTACATGACCTGAAGTATGCTGGTTTAGATGTAGCAGCAAAATTGTCATCTTTGAGGTCAGAACTTGCCAATGCTGGTTCATCAGCGATTATCATATCCATGCTTGATGAAATTGCATGGTTGTTGAACCTGGTAAATTATATTTCAACATGATCCTCTTTAACTTGATGAACTGATATTTATTTGGTGTAAAATCAGATATCATCATAAATATTCTTCCAAAATCCTTTTCCAGCTCCCTGTTGATATTACTTAACAGTAACTGCTCTATTCTGTTTTTTCCCCCCTGCTAGGTGCACGGAGCACATTTTAAAACTACAAAATTTCCTTTTTTAAAAAAACCTTCAATTTTTATGCCCATTACATTTCATTTTAGGTACCAAATTGTTTTCTTTATTCCAATCATTCTCTTTGTTTTAACCAATAAGAGTAAATTTTTATGTCATATTTTACAGCGAGGAAGTGATGTTCCACATTCACCTGTCATGTATGCATATTTGATTGTGAAGATCGACAGTGTGAAACTATTTATAGATCATTCAAAAGTCACAGAAGAGGTGAGTGATCACTTGAAGAAGGCTGGCATAGAGTTGAGGCAGTATGATTCAATTCTATCTGAAATTGAAAGGTAACTTTTGGGAGTCCAGTTATTTAGGAGGCTGTGATTTTTGCGTCTTTTAATGGAAATACCTAGCAGAATTTTTTGCAAAAGGTTTGTGTGGCTTCTAAATTGAATATCACATTCAAATGTGGCATATCTTTCCATTTCAGTTTGGCAGCAGAAGGCGCTTCCCTTTGGTTGGATACTTCATCTGTGAATGCTGCTATTGTAAATACCTACAAAGCTGCTTGTGATAAGTATTATCATATCCAAGGAACTAAACATAAGTCGAGGACTGATGTATCCAGGGAGAACTTGAATGGACCCACTGCAGTGAGCAAATTCTCCCCTGTATCTCTGGCAAAGGCCATAAAAAATGAATCAGAGTTAGAAGGGATGAGGAACTGTCATTTAAGGTCACCATATATTACCATGCTGATAATTAATGTCATTATTTTTGCATGTTGATGTTTGGTTTCCATGCTTGGATGATCTTCTGATCATTAGTATTGTTATACACATCACTTTAATGATATATTAACCATTTTGATTTCCATGTTTTCACAGTCCAATCCTCAATTGTTTTAATTTTTCTCTCTTTCATCTTCCCACACAGATATATTCGTTAATTTAAAGCATTCAGGATATACAGAATGACCAGTATAAATCAAATTGAAATATTCAATTTCAAAGATTGAAATCACGGAAAAATTATGTATCTTTGAGGACCCAAAGATTAATTTGCTATTATATTCATTTGAGCTATCCTCTGTTGGATACTCCCAGTTGTTTGTGAAGTTTTAATGTAAAAAGTTGCAAATATAAATGATATTCAGCATTTAACTAATTGGGCTATTCCTCTGTCCAGGGATGCTGCTGCCCTTGCTGGGTTCTGGGACTGGCTAGAGAAAGAAATCAGTAAAGATAGGGCTTTAACAGAAGTAGAGGTTTCTGACAAACTTCTTGAGTTTCGCTCAAAACAAGCTGGTTTCTTGGATACAAGCTTTGAGACCATCAGTGGTATGTTAACAGCTTCCTCTCATTCCTTATTTTTTTTTATTCGTTTGAATGCTTGTAGAAAAGAATAAGGGCATACCCCCTCTATGTCTCCATGTATGCAGAATCCAATGTTATGATTGTATTTTGGTTTCCTTTGACTGAATCAAGGAGGTTTGTACGGTGTCCTTCTATTATTCACATGTGCTTCTGGTGACCTAATATACATATAAAACAAACTACTAATATTTTGGCTCCTCATGGCAGTGAGCTGTGATCTGTTTACTTTTTGCGCTATTGTGACATGCCTTTCCAGACCTTAATTGTCGCAATTTTATTATTCCCCAGCTTCTGGTGCAAATGGTGCTGTCATACATTACAAACCAGAACCAGAAAGTTGTAGCATTGTGGATGCCAATAAACTATTCCTACTGGACAGCGGAGCTCAATATGTTGATGGCACAACTGACATAACACGAACAGTTCATTTTGGCAAGCCTACAGCAAGAGAAAGAGGATGCTTCACCCGAGTATTACAGGTACCAATGTTAATGGCTTGTATGTTTTGGTTGAGTTTATTTGAGCACTTTGACCAAAAGACTGCACTTCACCATTCACATTGTCTTGGTTAATGTGTCAGTTGTGAGAGGGCATGCTTTTAATCGATTACGTACATATATAATGGCAAAAATTAAATTTTAATTTTGAAAATCCTAGTATAAAGAATTACATGTATAATCAATTACGTACATCCTGAGGCTCTGTTTTGTCCTTCTGATAATATCCAATTGCAGGGCCATATAGCTCTTGATTTGTCAGTATTCCCTGAAAATACCCCTGGTTTTGTGCTGGATGCATTTGCCCGTTCGTTTCTTTGGAAAGTTGGACTTGACTACAGGCATGGTATATTCTGACTTCAAGGCCCCCCGCGGAGGGTTTTCATGCCAAATTGATGTAATAATTCATTGACTTCCGGGCTTAATTATTGTTTATCTAGGTACTGGGCATGGCGTGGGTGCTGCATTGAATGTTCATGAGGGCCCACAAAGTATCAGTTATCGTTATGGAAATTTGACATCTTTACAGGAAGGCATGGTTGTTAGCAATGAGCCTGGCTATTATGAGGACTATTCATTTGGAATTCGGATTGAGGTTAAATACTCTTGGCCTCTTGCATGCTCCAAGATTTTTTATTGGATTAGTTATATGGTTACTTATGTTAGACATTGTTTATGCATCTTGTTTGACTCTTTATTTAAACAGTATTCAACCAAAAAGTTGGAGTATGAGAATAATTAAGTAGGTATCAGACGCAAGAGTGAAAGTCAGTAAAATGTTTTTAAACCTTGCACGATTGTCATTAGAGGCTTGCAGTGAATGAACTTAGTCGTTACTTGATGAAGGATTTTCATCTTGTTTAGTATTTTTAGCGCCAGTAAATGCCATAAGATTATGATTCCCTCTTGCTCGCACCAAATGTGCACATTTTGTTGCTGTTTTTTCTGTTTTTCTCTGTTGAAATGTTAAAATGACGTGTCTGAACTCTGAGGCTCTTGTATTCTGCTCACTATTCTTGGGTGGTGATGAGGCTCTTTTAGCTTGCAGAATCTCCTTTACGTGAGAGACATGGAAACACCAAACCGTTATGGAGGGATTCAATATTTGGGATTTGAGAAACTCACATTCGTGCCTATTCAGGTAAGCTATTTGTCTATTTTGTTCTGCTCTTTTTTGGTGTACATTTGTAGTCTCCTTCCTGAAGTGTTGCTTTCAAATCAATTTCTGTTTCGTTCCATACACTTGTGATTAACCCGGTGACATCTTGCAGATTAAGTTGGTTGACTTACCTCTGCTATCAGCTGCAGAGGTTGATTGGCTTAACAGCTACCACTCGCAGGTCTGGGAAAAGGTAATTTAATTGGCTCTTTTAGATGTATCTCATTTAACTAGCCTTGTTTCTTCTTTTTGACCTTCTTGGGTAATACATCATTCGGTAGCACTATTAAACATTGGATCACGTTGTAACTGAATTTACGTCCTTCACTGCAGGTATCACCATTGCTGGATGGTTCTGCTCGCCAATGGCTTTGGAACAACACTCGACCTGTGGTCCTCGACAAAATCTGATTTTGTCATTCACATTCTAATGTGCTGTATTCCTCTTATAAAAGTGGTATTGATATTAAATTATAGTTTATTATTGCAGTATCTGTGCAATTAAATTGCTTAAATTCATTGCAAAATACGGCTTTTCATCGTTATTTTACGCATAGTTGAGTTGCTAAAATGGAAACTGGATGAAACCTCAATCAGCGTGCCCTGTGTAATAAATAATAAGAGTTTGAAATATCGTTTACTAGAAAAAAAATTTAAAAGGAGGGAAAAAAACACGAAACTGATCAAACACAAGTGTTTATCAAGCTGAATAGCGCACAAACTGTCCTAGGGATTTAAATACTAATAGTAAGTGGGGAATGAAAAAATTTAAAAATAATGATAGGTTCTAAATAGCTGAAATTTGATTAGTGTTTCAGCAGATGCCATCCCTCCAACACGAATGACTTGTTAAGATTCAAATATTATTAAGGTTGGGACCAATTCGTCAAATGGGGCCTTTGCGCACCTTTTTCTTTCTTCCTTTGTCGAATGATTTTCTTCCTTTCAGGAAGTCCGGTGATAAATTAAAGATGTTGATTTCATGGTCTTTACAGCAATAAAATGTAAGAAAAATACCACCCATGAGTAATATAAATTTTGATTCTTAATATAAGACATATTTATCTAATTTAATTAAACTAAGAAAGTTAGTTAAATTAATTTATGTGACATGTATTTTTTAAAATATCCTTATCATCTTTCTTAACTCCCTCTTCCCCTCTTTTTCTTGGTTATTATTGATGGAGCATCAATAGGGGTAAATTAGGAAAAAAAATGATAAATATAAAAACTATGTCTTATACTTAAGATTAAAATCATCTCTTTAAATATGTTTTGTATTAAAGATAGAAGGGATTCCTTATATTGAACATGATGGCTTCTTCTGAGTTCTGTAAATTTTTTACCTTCCTATTTTCTCTACCCGATTTCAGGACTTGTGTAATTTTTGTTTATGACAATTATACAAAGGCCATTTTTGCCTAAGAAATATTACTTTATGGGCAATTTTGCCTCGAAAGTTTTAAATGTGGGGCAATTTCGCCTTGACCGTTAGTTAACCAAATGTAGGGGCAAATTTGCTCTAAAGTAAAAACTTTCAGGACAAATTTACACATTAAAAAAATGACATGAATGACAAATTTGCCTTGGAAGCTTCAACTTAGGAGCAAATTTGTCTTGAAAGTTTTCACTTTGGAGCAAATTTTCCCCTATATTTGGTCAACTAACGGTCAAACTTAACTGTGATAACAGTCAGGGCAAAATTGCCCTGCATTTGAAACTTCTAAGGCAAAATTACTCTATATGAAACTTCTAGAGTAAAATTACTCATAAGTCAATACTTTCAAAGTAAAAATGGCGTTTAACCCATATATCAATATACATAAAATTGAATTGAATTATGAAGCTCTGTTTTACATAGTTTGAGGTAAATTTTTGGTTCATAAATTATGTATAAATTTATAGAAATTCATGCCTTTTCCAAGTGTTGTACACTCATTTATTAGAGTTTATGCAATACATTAATTCACACAGTTCTTTTAGTTTTACAGCTATATATTTTTAATAACGTTTAAATGATTAGAAATGAGTATAATTTACTTGCAAACTTTTAAATGGTTATTTCCCTCGTCTGCAACTTTTTTTTAAAAATATAGTTAAGTTATTAGGTAATTAAACATATTTTGTATGCATTATATGAAGTGAGGTGTTAAATAATTATGTCTCTCAGAAAATAGTAATATACACGTTTCATTCTTACAAGTCATTTGACTTGTAATAAATTTCATTTCATAAATTTTATATTTTATAAAATGAGATATTGATATTGATTAGTGATTAGAGTATCGGGCATGAAATGAATCATATTTTATATGCTATAACTTGATAAATAATAGTTCTTCCTATTAACAAAAGGGCCCCCCCGAAGTTCAGGTAATTGTGTTCGCGTGCCCCGATTTTTGAAAAGTGAGAGATCCCGACCCCTTTTCCCTCCGCGGACACACCCTCTCTGTTTTTGGCCGACGCAATATATGGTTCCTCATTACTCTCACTCAAGACAACACAGACACCAATGCAAATGCAAGACATTTTTGGATCAGTTCGCCGATCACTGGTGTTTCGTGCCACGCCGGAGAACGAAGAAACCTCACTTGGAGGAACCCTAGCTGATAAGATCAATTCTTGCATTCGCAAGTCCAGAGTCTTCTCTAAACCTTCTCCCGCGTCTCCTCCAATGCCACCCGTCATAAAGGAATCTTCACCGATGATCTGATGGCGCAAGGGCGAGTTGATCGGATGCGGTGCCTTTGGCCGAGTTTACATGGGCATGAATCTTGATTCTGGAGAGCTTCTAGCAGTAAAACAGGTGAGTTCTTCTATTCACGCCGTTTCGATTGGGTGTTAATTTCGGCTGTGCCAATTTTGTCTTCCAGTTATTTTCGTGTTGATCTTGGAATGCAATCAATTTTCTTTTGTCTTGGTTTCTTGAGATTTTGGTTAAGTTGTAATGTTATAGTTGGAGTTTAGCTCTTTCTATCTTGTTCTCTAATTCGCTTGGAATTTAAGAAACGACTCTTGGGATTTTCGCATCCTTTTCTCTAGTATTTCAAGGTCAACTCCCCCCCCCCCCCGGTGTTTACCTTCAGTTTTAATGCAAAACAAAATGATATTTAATAAAACAAATGAAGTTACAGGTCTAAGACCATAACGGGAACCATGATCTTCTTAATAGTTTCATAAAATTGAGGGGGATCGGCTAAAAGAACATTAAAATTAGAAAAGAAACTAAGAAGATGGGAAATATCCTTCCGGATGATGTTGCTCCCAAATGACACAGTGTTTACTTTTGCCTATAGTATATTTATATTAAACCACAAAAGTTGGCGTTTATTTTGGTTTTCTTTTTTGGTCTGATTTTATAGGTTCTGATCGCGGCTAGCAATGCTTCGAAGGAGAAGGCACAGGTTCAAATTTATTTTTCCAGTTTATTTGCTTAGTATTTTAGCTATTTTCTACATTGAACTCATCCTAGTGACTATGGTATCTTGCGTACTTCTGTGTCTCTCTCTCTCTTTTTATAACATGTACAAATGTCTCTGCACAGGGACTTATTATTGCATTAATTTAGGAGATTAAATGCCAGTGAATTGATCATTAGTCTTTGATAAACGGCTTCGATAATTAGAGGGAAAAATTGAAAAATTATAGTTTTTGGATTTTGATTGAATGTCTTGCATATCTAAAGTGTTCCTAATATAAGGCTTTAATTTTAACCAAAAAAATTGCTGAAATATCAAAGGCTTGGGAAAATTTTTAAAATGACAAAACTTGTCACATATCTTCCTTTTGAAGATGCCTTTGTATCAAAATGCTGGACGCAAAAGACATTGTTTTTTCATCATTCTCACCCTTTGCATGATTCGTCTAGATTGAATGACATTATGATGTTATTTGACTGACATTTGGTTTTGTGGGTACCATTTTAATACAATTAATAGGTTCACATAAAGGAGCTTGAGGAAGAAGTTAAGCTTCTTAAAGATCTTTCTCATCCCAATATTGTTGTGAGTATGATGTTCAAGTAGTGAATGACATGGACAAAGCCAATTAGTTTAAAGAATTTTTCTTACTAATACATGTTATTTTTCGCTTGTAGAGATATTTGGGTACAGTTAGGGAGGAGGACACCTTAAATATTCTTCTGGAGTTTGTACCAGGTGGATCCATATCATCACTTTTGGGGAAGTTTGGAGCTTTCCCTGAGGCTGTAAGTTTAGCTATCTAATGCATATGTACTACGTAATTCTATCAAACATTATATAACCATTATTTCATAGAGCAGGTTATTAGAACTTTCACGAAGCAGTTACTGCTGGGACTTGAATACTTGCACAAAAATGGAATCATGCACAGGGACATTAAGGTGGTTATTCTTCAATTTCATTTATATGCATTTAGGACTTAATCTTTTTAAGTGATTAATATTGAAGTATAAATTATTTTCAGGGGGCAAATATCCTTGTTGATAATAAAGGGTGCATAAAACTTGCAGATTTTGGGGCGTCCAAACAGGTCGTTGAGCTGGTATGGTCAATCTTATTTGTCACTCTACTATTATGTATTCTGTCTGTATGCTGTGAAGGCTCTTCCCCTTGAACATCGGCCTAAGACGTGCATTGCTCCAGGCTACCATTTCCGGTGCCAAGTCTATGAAGGGAACTCCATATTGGATGGCTCCTGAAGTTATTCTCCAGACTGGGCATAGCTTGTAAGGAAATTAGCCTTCCTAACATTTTTATGACAAGCTGCTCTATTTTCTACGCCCTTGTAAATGAATTTCTCGCTTAATCTCCCTTGCTCCTCCCCTTCTCAACTAAACCTTGCTGCTTTTAGGGTTTACAAATAAATAACTATTGGCATTGGATTGAACTATAGAATTAAATATCTCTGCCACTCTCTTAAAACAGGGATTAACTTGTTAATTTTAAAATTGCTTTTTCTCATAAGGAAATAGGATTCTTTTTTTTAGGTACAGAAAAGGATAACTGTAATTGTAGTTTTCTGGTAATATGCAATATGAAGCAGAGCTGTCATTCTAAGCACAGTAAGTTGCCTAAAAGTGGTTGCGCTTATTAGTTATCAACAAACTTGTTAAAAGTTTCTACCTTTGGAAGCTATATCAGGGTAACCTTTTGGGCCTTGCCTCTTTTCCATTATCTTAACTTTTAAAATGTTCATATTTGTATAAATTCCTTGTACAATTCTGCATGCTTTGAAATTCTCAAGAAATGGATTAATATGATTATGTTTTTTCAGCTCGGCTGATATATGGAGCGTTGGCTGTACTGTGATTGAAATGGCCACTGGAAAACCTCCCTGGAGCCAGCAGTACCAAGAGGTATCTTTAAATATTACTTCTATTTTGTTTTGAGGTGATCTATGACCTTCTAATAAAAGATTGGACCTTCAGGTTGCCGCTCTCTTCCACATAGGAACAACAAAGTCTCATCCACCAATTCCAGATCATCTCTCTGTTGGAGCAAAAGATTTTCTATTAAAATGTTTGCAGAAGTATGTTATTTTAAACTTTATCTTCCGTACTGACGTTAGTTTCAGTTCAGAATTAGAAGTGTTTTAGATTTCTTAAACGTGAATCTTCAAATTCTTATCTATTAAATTTTATTCAGGAAATAGGGTATCTGAAGATATACATTATGGAGTTCTTATTTTTGGGCTTCATAATTTGTTCTCATTTGTCAGCGAAAGATTTAAATTCAAATTTTGATAGAGTAAATGGAATTATATATGTGTTTAGATTACAAGTGTTACTCATTATCTTTATGTAGGGAACCAGTGTTAAGGCCATCAGCATCAGAACTGCTGCAGGTGAGCCTAAATTCCTAATGTCATTTCTTTTATTGGATGCGCAGACAAGGGCTACAGCAGCTTGAGTGATCATTCTAGTGTATTGAATTCATATGACAGTATTCTGCCATTGATGATTGTGTTTCCCCTAATATCATGTTTTCTAATTGATGCAGCATCCTTTTGTTACTGGTGAACAATTGGGTTCATTTCCTGGGTCATATACTGCAATGGTTTGTATAGTCGAATTGATATTTAAGATGCGGTTGTGTTTGTTTATGATAAATCAATTTTGAGCGCCATTGTTTTCAGCAGGGAAAATTTGAAGCTTCTTCAGCATCTTGCGCCTCAAACATCGAAACTAAGTATTGAGATCTTATATTTGGCAGTTGCTTTTTTGTGATGCTAACAAAATCTTAATCTGCTGTTCTGAGTTTTGACTACATTTTCATAATTTGTGCAATCTTTGCAGCTCAAATGTACATCCTGAGGAAGAAAATAAAGACTATTGGGGAATGGGCAATGATGACGCCATGTGTGAGATTGATGACAAAGATGAGTTCTCTGAGGGGGCTGTTAAATTTAGATCCTCGATGTCAGAAAATATTATGGTGATTGCACGGTCCTTATGCATTGTTGTATCCATAAGAAAATAAAAACTTCTCTCAGGAATTATCTTTTCTAATATGCAGAGTTTCAACCCCATGTCTGATCCCTCTGATGATTGGAGTTGCAAATTTGTTGTGAGTCCAGAACTGGATCGTGGTGGAGTTAGTATTACCACTGACGAAATGTTCAAGCCTTCTGACCACCTGGAGGCTTCCCATGAGGAACACACAGATTTTTCCTTTTCTGGTGAACCATCAGTGTCTGAGGATGATGATGAGCTCACGGAGTCAAAAATTCAAGCTTTTTTGGATGAGAAGGTATTAGTCCATCCGCGATCATGTTTTTCATTAATCTTTATTTCCCACCAAATTGTCATCAATCGATGCCCTATGGCAGGCTTTAGGACTGAAAAAACTGCAGACACCTTTATATGAAGAGTTCTACAACAGTTTAAATACATCTTGTTCTCCCAATGCGGTTGAAAACAGAAATGAAGAAACTACTCCAAAGTTCTTGAAATTACCTCCGAAAAGCAGGTCCCCGAGTCGGGCACCAATTGGCACCCCATCAAAAGCAGTTGACCATACCGAAAGTCCTGGAAGTACTGACAGGGCCTCCCCAAATGTAGGGAATGCACCTGATCATAATTCACAGAACATACCATCACCGCCCCTCGATGAATGGAAAGGATTGCTAGTTGATTCCCAGCAGGAGCCTTCTAGCCCAAGGTTGTGGATCATCTAATACTTTGTTTTGCCTGTCTTCAAATGTTTGGAGTAGTCTGAACGTTTGGTGTTCTGCTCGCAGTTTAAGCTTTTCTGAGAGACAGAGGAAGTGGAAAGAAGAACTTGATCAGGAACTCGAGAGAAAGCGCGGTTAGAACTTGTTCTCTTTATTTTTATAATTTTGCACAAATTTTGTCTATCAATAGGGGACATAGAGAGTTTTCCTTCCTTGTTGTTTTGTCCTACCTTGTACGTTGAGTTTCGACTATATATGAACTATACTACACACACACATATTTTTACATGCAGAAATGATGCGTCAAGCTGGCATAGGCGGGAAATCATCATCACCAAAGGATCGAGCCTTAAACCGGCAGAGAGAACGGACAAGATTTGCATCACCCAGCAAATGAAGACTGCCAAGATTGGTCACCCTTCCGCGTTGCCCGGTTATTAGCCGCTGGGGATTGCAAACTCGAGTTTCACTGCAGGGTGTTAATAGTTTTTTACCCGAGTCGGTGCTTTTGCCAGTCTGACACATTGTATTGTTCAATGTGGTGCCGTCCAGCCTCATAAAGCTTCAATGATATGTTCTTCCCAAGTGTTGTGCTGTGTAAAGCATTAAGCATATATCCAGGTGTTGCTTGAAAATCATTCTTTTTTTCCCTTTTGGGTTGTGAGAAATGGTTGCACGTCTTTAAGTATGTGTGCCCTGATTGTATTATGAATTAAAAAATAATCAGTACTGTGTGGCTTCAGATTACTGGTTGCCACTACGCTTCTTTGCTTTTCTTATTTAATCATTTTTCCAATTTTCATTGATCATTAACATGAGTATTTCGGGTTAATTATGGTATTCGTAAGAAAAACAAATTTACAAGTCATCGTAACAAGGGCAATTGACATTAAATTCGGGATTAGTCTTGGTAAAAAAAATGTCGAAGAGAAGAAAATTTATTAACGTAACAAGAGAAAAGAATACACACCGCCAATTACCAAACATAAAAGGAAAGAATATGTAGAGCTATGGACATGAAGAATTCCTTCACTTAGGTAAGAAATAAAACCAGCAGGTGAACATGATCAAATTCTTCGAGCCGGGAATT
The DNA here is from genome assembly GCA_963855925.1 of Inga laurina. Classification (NCBI taxonomy): domain Eukaryota; kingdom Viridiplantae; phylum Streptophyta; class Magnoliopsida; order Fabales; family Fabaceae; genus Inga; species Inga laurina. The sequence goes on along the minus strand of OY979708.1, from coordinate 1,279,257 downwards.
GCACTGCTGACGGTGGACGCTGTTTCAGTCCACTTATTAACCCGTCACTTTTCTGTACGCTTACACTTCTCCTGCCTTTCAACGGAGAAAGTGAAGCTAATCTGGTTGCCAGCCTAGATGGAGAGAAAGATCGACGCAATTTGGACACAGCTGATCTCTTGGGAGAAGTCTTTTTCATGAGACTCAGGGGCCTGGTGGGTGACGAAATAGATAAAACTGGTGGGCTTTTAATCTTCACTTGGAATTTGGATGGAGGGCTTTTGTTCTGGGCATGGAACCTGGATGGTGGACTTCTAACCTTGACTTGGAATTTAGATGGTGGGCTTTTGTTCTTGGATTGGAATTTAGAAGCAGAAGGTGGGGACTTAATCAAGAACTTGTGTGGAGCTCCTCTGTTTCTTGATATAACCGGAGATCTTGTCTTACAAAACTTATGCTGCTGTGAAGAAGGCACAGACAGGAACAGAGGGTTGGGGAATAGTACAGTCTTCTTAGCCCAAGGCTTGTTCCTCGGTGACACCCTGTTTGCCATATGCCTGTTATTTTCTTTATCAAATTCTCTAACTTTCTGGGGAGAAACCTTAAAATTGATTCTAGAACGAGCCTTTCCAAGTGAAGGAGACGTTGGTTCTGATCGAGCTGATTCTAGCTTGGTTTGCTTCTCTCTCTTCCTTCTAGCTTTGAGTTGGGTGTTTTCTGGGTGTTGTCCTTTCTGGTTTGTCCGTTGTGGTGGTACTGGAGTCTTGGGGTCTTCTGTATCAGTTTTCCTAGCAACTGCTGAAACAATGTCTCTGGCAAATTGACTTGCCTGCAGAATTTCTCCAAGAGTTTCACCCACAAGCATTGCTGGCAATGACATTCGCTTCCATTCACCTGCATTTATGAATGGTCCTTCAATTATTGGCTTCAAACCCCAACAAACGAAAATAAAAAAAATAAATAAAAGAATTTGGTTTTCGGCTAAGAGGGAGAGACCTCCTGTGTTTGCTGGAAACTTTCCTTTTGGAGATCTTGAACGGGCGCCATTCATGATCCTTCAAAATGGCGAGAACACAGATCACAATTTTAACTAATGACTGCGATTAAAAAATTTTAACTTAGGTCATCATCATAACAATCTAAAGACAAACCTGAGTGATTCTTGCTTGCACCTCAGACTGGTTCTTAGATAGCCTCTGGTACTGCGAGGGCTGAGATTCACCCCTGACACCACCTTCGTCCCACCGGCCACAGTACACTGAAGTTCCTGAAGCCGAGCCATGCACTGGTCCATCTTCAAACATCCACAAATATGAAATTAATTTTTAAGTTTGCTGTGATTGAGATCTGCAATCGGAATGTTGAATTTCATGAGGGAATGTGTAGGTTACCTTGTTTAATGTTTCTCTGATGAGGAGAGGATTGAGTGCGGCCAACATTTTCTTGGACTTTGGTGGGGTTCTCGCAACCATCTCTGCGCTATCCGAAGGAAACACGAGGGTCGATCTCGAACTTTCAATCTCAAACTCCGACCCCAAATCTTTCTCTCTCCAACAAGTACCCAACCAAAGATTGGGAATGTATTTTTGTTCTCTTCTCTCTCTCTCTCTCTCTCTATGACTGACACGGACCCAAAACCTTTTTCCCTTCAGTTCGGCACCGAAGTGGAAAGTCAAAACATGTTTCAGTGGGTTCCAACGGTCGAGTCCGTCATCGCGAAACAAGCGTAACGGCTATATTGAACCCCCTTTTTTAAAAAGGGAGACACTAATGAGAATAAAATAATTAAATCGCCGTTTCAATTTTACGTCTTTTTCAGTTTTTTGCCATTTATCTTGCTCTGTCTTTAGGACCCTTAAACGACTTTTTTTTTTTTTTTTTGCCAATAGGACCCTTAAACGACTACTTCATGTTTTGACCACCCATTTCACAAAGGTTTAACTTCAAATTACTACGGAGGTAAAAAGAATTCAAGTTACTGTTATTATTATTATTATCATTTGAAAAATTTTGGTGTAATTTTTATAGTTGTTTATGATTTTTAGCAAAAATTTTTGAAAGACCAAAAAATGTAAGATTAGCGTTAATAAAATAATAAAATGTCATGCAAGACCATACGGCCTTTTTATATATAAATACAGTTCAAACCAATTGTGCTTATAGAAAAGTAACATCCCAAAGGATGTTTAGATTTGGGTCTGGATAAATAAATTGTGCTTATAGAAAAGTAACATCCCGAAACTATAGCGCATTAAGGATGTTTGGAATTTTTTTTTTTTTTTTTGGTCAGCATTAAGGATGTTTGGATTTGGGTTCAAACCAATTGTGCTTTTTATATTTACCGAGATTCATAGAATTGATAGAAAAGTTAAGGTAACACACAGACAAAGTACTGGAATGTACTAATGTAGCTGAACTTAAAAAAGAGCATTATCACGTTGTTGACAAAGGCTAAATGAGATGGCAAAAACAAAAAGGACAAAGGCTTAAAAAGCTGTTTGATAAACATTTAAATATAGGTTTGCGCAGCCGAAATAAAATTTTTCTTAAATGCTTACTTCGTAAATCATAAAAATTATTTAAAAAGCTAATCCAAATACACACTTAAACGAACGTTTCAGCTTCTCATCAGCATATTATTTGCCTCTCGGATGATATATGTTGTCTCTAACAGTCGTATTCAATGGATTAATTCTTCAAAAACAAAGACAAAATTCGTCCAGAAAGGTCAATCAGACAAAATTCGTCCAGAAACTGCCATTTGGTCACTTGGCTTTGCAAAAATTTGCTTTGATATATACTCAATTCACCTCGTAGGTCATACCCATTCAAACAGCTCAGTTACATGTTCCCTCAATTACGAAGCGGCTAAACTAGTAATCACACTGTTACAAAAGAAATCAATTCTATTGACGTCCAAGAATTTAGACCTGTATGTGTTTCCAAGAACACACTCTTTGCCCCTGTTTTATGAAGAGAAAGGGAGACAAGGCTCATTCCAGATAAGTTTCTGCTACATCTGACAAACAAACCAATCTCAATCAATCTCATTGCATTTCAGAGGAAGGCCGAGATGGCAACAGTGATGACTTTCTGCTATTTCTCAAGCTTCTCAGCTTCAGAGGACTCCACACAAAAGATTTTCGTTGCAGAGCAACCACAGCGGGATTTCTAACCGCTCCTATGGGACTGCCCATGAACTTGCTACTGCTCCTCATGATTCTTGGTGTTGTCTCAACTGATGCTCTCATTTCTGGCAATGGAGCAAACAGCCTTGAATACCGAGCTTTCCTCTGGCTTCTTATCGATGAGTGCTGACCACTGGTGAATCCACAGGCAGAGCCACGAAGTGGAGTTGTCAAGTCAGAACTAGTATCAGGGCGGAATGTAGCGATTGAGACCCGCCTCCTGGGCTGAAAAACTTGACTTGTTGTTGATGGTGCCGCCGCCTGTGGTCTCACAGCAATGGACGCCCTTCTCGGCTTCACAAGATCTTCTGCGTTTCTCATCATTATGCTCTTTCTGGCAGTGTTTTCCTTTCCATTTTTCTTTGGGGCCATAGGAGATGGTTGGGGGAAGATGTTTGTATTAATCCTCCGCAGTGGTATCCTCAACTTCGAAGGATTCAGTGGCGGCTTTTTCTCCGCTAGAGGTTTCCGAGTTGGTGCTTCTTTCAGCGATGCCAGTCTTGAGGGTTGAGCTGAAATTGCAATCGCTCTGCTTTCTTGCTTCAATCTGGTTTTTCTCTCCTCTGCTATCTGGTTCTCAAGGTCCCGAACCTGTCAAAGTACGAGCAAAGAGTTTATGGTAAATTTCAATGTCCTAAAGATAGCAGTGATAGGAATGAACAAGGGAAAATCATATAATGCCGCCTACGCACTCAAGTCATGACTTACCCTTTCCTGAAGATTCCTGCACATATGTTCTCTGGCAGCAAGCCTTAGTTGTAAGGCATGCAGGCTATCCTGTAATTTCTTTGTTTCCTTCTCATCGTGCTTAAGTTTTTCTGCCTGTTAATGAAATTTCAAATTTTAGATGCCAAAAAGCATGCTTCATTCCTTGCGTGAAAAATAATTGCACTCCAGCATACCATCTGCTTGTACTTAAACAGCTCAGTTAGGTCCACTTGCTTGCGAGCTGGGCCACTTTCAATTCCTCGGACACGGGTGGCCAAATTCAGTGAACAAAGTGTCTCACCTAGGTCTGCCGCACTTGGACTTATCTGGACAAACATGAGAGTTTTGCAATCCCCTCCTGCATTTCAATCCCAGTTCAATATCACAAACAAGAAAGAATGCACACGCAAAGAATCCGACATCAATTGAATGCTTTGCTTTTTGATCCAAAAAAATTTATCAGCAATATAAAGCATGGGATGCAGATATAAACCCCAACCATAAAGAAGCTATTTCCAAATGAGCATAAGGCTGAATTGAAACCTCACCTAGTGAGCTCTGCAGTACATGTGTGAGTTTTGAGTTCCTGTCTCAAGCAAAAGAACACGGATATCAATAAAATAACAAAGCATTCAACGGGAATATGTCTAAGAGGGGAAATGGCAATTGCCTGTAAGGGATGTGAGCTGATTTGGATGCAAGTGCAGAAATAACATCACCGAGTGCTGATAGAGACTTATTTATAAATTGAGATTCCTTCAATCTATCTCCTTCAGCTTCAGTTTTTCCCACACGTTCGCTCCCTGCTAAGTCTACTAGCCAGAGGTGACTTCTTGTTCTCTGGCCATTGATAAGATTCTCTCCCATAACAATAACTCGTAACAAGCTGCATTGAAACCACTTCTGGATCAAAAATTATGAAGGACGCAAAATTGCACATCAATCATCAATCATTGGTAGAAATAACGTTTCCGGTGCCAACTATAAATCTGTGACAGTAATGGAAGAGCTCTGCTATTTATTTGACTACAGTATAATATTTTGGGTGCTGAGAAAATGTTGAAAATCAAATACTTAGTAAAATCAAGATTTACCAATGAGAACGACTGCTAAGCTCATTAGCATTGGTTGAGCCAACAGATCTGGTCCTGTTTCCAGACTTGAGCATTTCCCACACGTCCTCTATTCCATAAACACGACCTTCAACTAGTCCTGGAACTTCTTGGGTTCCATCTGCTGCTTGCTTAATCTCCAACCTTCATTTAATCAAGTAAAGTTGAGAACATGTTCTCCTCTGCTAAATCTATCTAGGACTGAAAATCTTTATACATAATGGTTGCACCAATACACTTGCTATTCAAGTCCGTATTCAAGTCAGTGGAAATCCCTTAAAATTTGATTAAACGTCTATATGCTCAAAAAAACTAAAAATGATAGAGCTAAGTAGACGTAAAATACTAGAATGAATGCTCACTTCTTGGTAGGTTGATCAGAATTTTCCGCCAAGAGGTCCCTTATCTTCTCATTGTAAACTTCCAGCATACTAACAACCAATTCATATTTCATTACGCTACGTCTCTCTTCAGATATACGAAATAATTCGTCCAGTGTTCTGTAGTTAACTCCCCTATGTTCCGGTGTTCCTTCCATGGTAAAGGTTTTACCAGTTCCAGTTTGACCGTAGGCAAAAATGCAAACGTTGAACCCATCCAACACTGATGTAACAATAGGTTTTGTTTGTGCAAAAACAGCCTCTGCATAATGAATAATAAATCCACAATAAAGCGTTTACCAAAATGAAAGAAATTTCTTCACTGCAACATAACATACAAAAACAAAACTAAATGTTCAGGTACCTTGATTAGCATCAGGTCGAAAGACACAGTCAAATCTAAATTGCTTTTTAGAAGAATCAGAGCAAATGACTTGAAGCTCATTGTCAGTAGATGATTCAAAGTTGATGACAGATGCATGTCCATTAGCAGTTTCACTTTCATTTAGAGGTCTACATCTGCAGAAAACTCGGATGTTTCCCTTCATTTCAATCACTTCATTGTAAAGCCGTCTCCGCTCTGCGAACTCCTCAAGGTACTTCCTTTTCAGTAGTTCGTACTCAGTGCCTAGTACCAGACAAAAGGAAGAAAATAAATTTTAACTAACAGAAAAGAGATAGGTGGATAGTTCGTTTCAAGTTTGAGTTTACTCAAGAACTTTACCTAGACTCTGAACAGAATTTACTACTTCAAGGCCTGGAAAGGAATCAGTTGTGAGTTTCACATGATCAGATAGGGCTACATGTTGGTTCTTCAACTCCTGATGCGTCAAGAATAAAAACCAGGTAAATCAATAGGAAAATGAGTTTCCTACGTATTAAGAAAATCCTATCTTTCTTTTATGGTAGCAAATAAGAAAAATACGAGAAAAAACTTATCGTTTAATACCCACAAAGAAAGGGAGGAAAAAAGAAGGAGCAGAAGAAGAACCGAGAAGCCACATAATCATAAGTAAAAAAAAATCAAAAGAAACTGTGAAAAATGAATTAAACTTTCAAATTACCTGAATTTTGGAACTCAAGTCAAGTATTTTCTTCAATATTGGTAGCGTAGGACCCTGATCTGGAGAAATTTCATTCGTCCCATTGGACAGACTATTTTCATCCATGCAGCCAGAATGCTCTTTCACTTGTGGTGAAATATTGCCTAATAACAATTCCAGAAATCAATGATCAACGCATATAAACATCTCGTTTTTTCTATCAATGAGAGCAAAAAGGGACTCGATTAAGACGAAATAAGGAATGGGAGAAGAAGTCATGGCACGAAACGGGATCATGAAGACAAACCTCCATTACTAGCTCTATCCACTATATTCCCGGCCAAAACAAAACAAATGATCCCACAATGAATATTATCTTTCAAATCAATTTTTCTTTGAAATCTTTAAGAGATCAAACAAAACAAAATATAGAGAATAGAGAGTGGATGCAAGATCTGGAAGGATGAAAACCTGAAACGCGATTAGATGACTTCAAATTGCAGTCAATCACAAATTGATTAAACTTCTCAGTAAGTATTTCCATAGTTAATTCTGCAAGAAGTACAAGACCCGTTAAATTTCCTCAGATATTTGCCGAGAAACAGTGTCACGGGAGATCTCTCGTTTCAGTATTATCTAATATTTTACAAGAAAAGCAGGGAAGAAAGTACAAGTACCGTCCATTGGATCGGTAACGGATATAATCGAGAAGAAAGATGAGAACTGCCACGCAGAAAAGGAAAATTAAGACGAGCTATGGCCAGGATGCGAGAGAGAGAGAGGGAGGGAGCGAGAGGGGAGCCTAGGAAATTTCAAATTTGAACTCAGGGTATCGGCCGATTAGTGGGCCCAGCACAACGGGAAGATTTGCTTCCAGGAGGGATCACACTGGTATTTTATTTTGTCGCGAGGGCCTCGTATCCCTTCATTTTTTTTAAAACGCATCAAAATATTTTAATCAAACTCCATCATTCGGGGCATTTAAAGAAAAAATATTTTAATTACTATATTAAGAATATAAATATAAATCTTACTATATTATAAATCTTAAATTATAAGAAATTTAAAATATCACAATTCTAAGGCCAAAAGGGTAATCAAGATTCATACACGGAACCGGCATTGTCGTAAAGAGGCTCAAGATTGATGAAGCGAGTTTGGTTAACAAAAATTAACGCCCATGTAACTCAAATAAAACAGTGCACAAATTTTCAGACGATGTGCTTTTTGGCTTAGCATGTTTAAATTTTTCTTTTGTTTTAAATTTTAAAAAATAATGTTTAGATTTTTCGTAGACAAAATTAATTACCTGACGCTTTGCAGAAATCTTAGCCGGCTTCTAAATTTTTGATACGCTAAATAAACTTGCCAACGCAAAACCAAAAAACAAAAGCCTGAAATCCATTCTAAATGATATTACACACGTGATAACCACATCATGAATTCGCTCCTACCCCTCCCAGACAAATATAGAAGGGATGGGATAACTGCATATCTTCGTGTATGTTTCAATGAACAGAGAAATAAAGCTCTTATATGCGGCTGATAACTGCCATGCCCTTATCTCTATTTACAGGATGGCTTATTGATGCAGCACAGCCCCAATGTTAAATCCAATCAACATGCTGGCTTGAAGTTTTCGGTTGCTTCTTCGGCCTCTGGTATCTGTTATTCTCATATTTGGCTTTCGTTATAAGTGAGTAGAGAAATTCTGCCTCAGTTGACGTATCGCAAAAGGGTGTATTCAGCATGCTGCAACATCAATCAAAGTAGTTAGCGTGTTTTATGTTACGTAAGATAAATGGAAGAATTAGACAAGCTCCAATCCTTCAAGAACATAGTGCGCAAAACAGGAGAGTTTACTTCATAAATTGTTTCGAAGCCTACCTAGAAAACTTTTGACGGACACCTAAGATTAGTTCAATTGTACCTGTCAAGTAGCTCCTCCAGGATAATTCTCTGTGATGGGGTAACATAATGAATGCAGCTTCTTGGGCATTGACCAACAGCAAGTTGAACCTGGTAATCTTCACCATGACCTAAAACAGTTTCCCAGGATGAAGGCATTAAACAAGATCATGAATTTATGGGTGGGGGGAATCTGCATAACATTTTTTAAATATATAAACATTGAAACGTGATCACAAATAAGTTGTGCAGTTACACAAGAGCAAACCTTGAGAAGCTGCGCGTGCAGTTCCAGTTGAAGAGACATATGTGAAAGCATGAGGCGCTCTGTTCACACATGAACTTGAACATGCTGCAGAATATATAGTTGTCATTGTGACGAGAAAATAAAGGTTAGTTTCTACAAATGTCATAGTCCACATTCCACGAGTTTAAGGCGGAGATAGCTGAAAAGCGTGCTAAGCTTGTCAATTAAAAAGAATCCCTTTTTTTAAAAAAAATTGCCCAGCAGTTAAGAAGAATCATTTGCACAAATTAGAGTCGTCACCTTAATTCTATTACTGATAAACTTTCCTGATTTCCAATCAAAATTCTAGTGAAAAGCAGCATATGCTATAAATATTGGTACCTTTCCCGACACAAAGCACCTCGTTAACAAAAATATCAACCGCTTCACATTCTGGTTTGTCAAATGGATCAAAGCACTCCCTACAAATGCAGCTTGTCAGCATTGCATTAAGAATACATAACGGTAGCAATGGTGAAGGACCGAGGGGTTAAAATTATGGAAACTCCAAGAATTTTGAACAATTCCAGAGTGTAGTCACAAGGTCAGCACAACCAACTAAAAAAAATACACGGGCAAAAGAACAATGACATAGACACACTGCCAGCAGTTGGTGTTGAAATTTGAAAGTTTTACCTTTCAATTATCTCTGACCGGCTGTAACTGGATAGCATCTGCACAAAGCACCAAGTTGAAAAATTATTAATTTAATTAGAGTGCCAAGTTATAGGGCACTGAAAAGAGAAGCAGACTTCAAATATTGATCAGAAGTCCCATACTGAAGAGAGAGAAATGGCAGCACCTCGTATGCCTGTATCACAAGGCGAATCATAGTATCTGAATTTGTTCCATCTTTAATTACATCGGGATGGAACTGCTTCACCTGAATAAGAAATATTTTTAATGGATCAGGTTTCAGTGCTCGTTTACACAGAGTCGTTATTCACAAAAATAACTGTTAAGCTGCGTGTTAGTCGTCCAAAGTGCCTATACGAAAGCTGAGAAAGAAATAAGGAAGGGGCTGAAGGATTTCCGTCTAATTTGGACAATTCATGTTATGAGTTAGTGCACAATAAGTTAAGAAGATGCATTTGGCGGCGGTACCTTGGCTCGAAAAGCAGCTTTCAATTCGAGAGCAGAGCAATCGGGGTGCACTCCGAGGACAGAGTAAGCCGAATCAGCGGAGAGAGAAGTACCGTCATTTGCCGGCTCTCTGCAATTCACTCTAAATCTAGAACAACCTAGACTTGGGTGCTTTACAGTGAATGGACAAAAACTCCGACGACTGAGATTAGTAGGGGTTTTTTGAAATGGAAGAGTCGTCGTCCAAGGGCTTAAGCCGCTCGCGCAGCACCACTCCATTCTGGCATGCCTAAGCTTGTGGCTACAATGGCGCCCGCTATTAGCGTAAACTAGCTTCGCTTAAATTCGATGTTTGATTTTTCTCCTATCTCTGTCTGGAGCAGACGTGGTTAGTTAATACTGGTCCTTACGTTATTTATTGGGAAAAATACAATAAAATATCAAAATAAATATTTTTAAGATCTTAAATTGTTCTTATTAATTTACTTATTATTTGTAAAATTAATGAAAAATATCAGGTGGATAAATTTAAATTAGTAAATGTATTAACATACATATTGGTAAAAAACAGGTATGTTATAACTATAAATAAGAACTAACACGTAACATACTATTGTAAAAAAATATTAAAATAAAAATCAAGTTAATAATTTAAATTTTGATTTTAGAATAAGTATGATTAACTTAAAAATTTATTATCCAATAAAAACAAAAACAAATTTATTAAATTTTAATAAAAGCTTAATTGATAATATTTTAAAAGTAAAAAAGATAGTAATAAAAACATGAGACGGGTTGTAAAGAAACGTATTCCTTCCCATATAAACATGGTCAGGCAAACATAAAAGATGGCCAAAAAAATTCAGGCGAACACAAAAAAGTGGAAAAGTATATATTGACCCTCCATATATATACTAGTAGAGTTAATTTCTTTGAATTGAGATAGGTGAGATACATACACCTTTGATTATGTCACATTAGGCTTACTATACAAAAAGATATACTAGTCTCTATATTTTATGAAACCCTGGATAAACTTATGCTGAGAAGCAATTCAGGGGAGGCCACCGTGCTTGGTAATTCTTTCTAGGATGGAGGATGCCATGTTTTCTATTTGTTTACACTAGCCTCCTTTTCTGCAGCAGCTGGGCTCTGCAAGTTGCCACCAGTTTAACATAAAAATCAGTCAGAACATCTCGCCTATTATATATCTATTTGACTTTTAAAAAATTTGGTAAATATATATATATATATATGTGCATCCTTATGCTTGTGGCTTCAAATACATCAATAAAGAATAAGATGCTTACAGGTGGCTACATGGGAGGTGGTGAGGCAGAGGAAGGTTCATAGCTTGGAGGGGCCTCATTGAGGTTGAAGAGAGGAGAGAGAAAAGAAGGGAAGGACATGGTGACATAGGTTAAGGTGGCAGGGCTGATAGGGCGCCTCTCTGCTAGTGGCTTAACCAGGGAGGAAGCAGAGGACGGGGTTGGGACCACTATATGATCATTTGGCCATATGAACCTCCCCTGAGGCTGCCATATTTTGAATCCACTTTTCAACCTTTCAATTTTTGCTGCCCTTTCCTCGCCACCTTCCCTCCTCTTTACATCCTCTTCTTCGCCTGTTGCAGCTTTCTTCTCACTATTTTCATGTCCTTCTCCCTCTTTTATTTCTCCCCCATCTCCCACCCCTGCAACTTGCACTGTTGTTGGTGCTACCAATAACGCTGGAGGCATCACTGATTCTGATGTTGGCTCCTCTCTTGATTTTAACATCATCATCTGTTCCTGCTTCATCATGTTCTTCCCTTGTAAGACCACTAAATGACTATATTAGGATAGATGATCAAACACGAGTAACATCAAAACATATTTTTAACACACCCACATATATGGAACCTGTTTGAGCTTATATGCTCGCGGCAACACTACTGCAACATTTGAGGGCTCTAATGAATTATATGTCAAAGAAAGGAGGCAGGCCTTTTTATTGTCCAATAATGGGATAGAGGTTCAAATTCTACAAAGCTTCATCCCAAGTCCACTTATCAAATACACAATCCATATATATATATATAGGGACTGCATATTAAAGAATTAAAAATAAAAATATATACTGGCCAAAAAAATTAAAAATATACGAGGACTTCGTATAAAAAAAACTGACTTAAATATCAGGACTCAAAAAACTTACTCAATCTAGCTAACGACAATATGCATCAATATGAGATTTTGAGAAAATTAAAACAAGCTTAGTTTCAGGGGGAGGCGGGACTACGCTACAAACATCAATTACCTCCATGTCAATTAAAGCTATGGAAATTTCTTTCAGCTGTTCCTCAATTTTACACTTCTTATCAATCAACTCTGTATGCATCTCCTGCAATATAATGAAATATATAAATAGTCATTCTAACATGGTTCAACAAGTCATAGGAACCTTCCATTCCAAAACTAAACACACAAGCATGCTTTAGATTCAACTTTTTATGAATATCACCTGCATTGTAGCCAAGGAGCCACCTCTTTCCGAATTGGAATTGTCTGACAGACAAGAATCAGTCGTAGTCACAATAGCCAATTGTTCCTCTCTCTTCCGGGAAACCAATTGCTGCATTTCACTATTTGAAATAAACACAAAGAAGATGGCATATTAATTATTATGTGAGTAATATGTGCGAATAAAGTTGAATCCTAAGTATATCTTTATAACATGGCCAGGGAACATGACTACATACTCACATCACAACCCCCACGAAATGATCAAATAATTAAGAAATAGGGCTTACTGTTTAATTTTAGACATTTCTTCCTTTATCTCTCGAAGTTGCCTAGCACAAATGGGATGCTGGGAAGGGTTATCCCCAGGTTTCCATCCAGGGGGTGGGGTCCAATAGGGATCTTGAACCCCTGCTTCCTGTCTCACTTTAACCATATCGGCACTCTCCAACCAATATTCCATCGCTCCCTCAGCATTGTGTCGTCGTCGAAATCTCTCAGTTCCGCCGGGAGCCACTTTTCCGGCCATGTGCTTTAGCAAATGATCTAGTAACCCTGTATCGCCTATCAGCTTTCGAGCCTCTGATCTCAACGCTGGCCTCAATATTGGTTTTTCAAAAACTGCTCCTTTAGCTTTCATCACCTTTAACATGTTCTTCTCTGCTAACTTATACCTTCAAATACACAAGGTACTATTGTAAATTGCAGCCGCTGTGTATAATTACAAAGAAGCTTCAGAATGATCAAACCACCATTTAAGTTACAGAATTATTATTTATTAACATTTTTGGAATATTACCATCAGCTAAATAATAATAATCAAATATTTCTTACCTCTCGGCAGACCATCTGTCTATTGAAACTTTACGCTTCTTTTTGCTGTATACTACGAGTTGATTCTGTCTGCCATGCTGTGCTTTCTTCAATCTTTGAACCTCGCTACATTCATTTTGATTTCTCTTACTTTTACGTGTCACCCTGATTTCATTCGGCACTTCCTTTGTAAGCTCATTTTCCTCACATTTCTTTCTCTTTCTGTCAGTCATTTCCCTTCTCTCGTTTTGTGCCTTTACATCTAACCCGGTGTCTTTCACAGATCCTGA
>OY979708.1:1171687-1265766 GCA_963855925.1 Inga laurina | reverse complement strand
AAATCCGTTATGCGCGGAACAAGTGGAGCAGTGAAAGCATTTTAATGTCGGAAAACAGAGAACTTGGTATATATACCTGAAAACGGTAGGAAGAAATGATCGAATATGGAGATAAACTTGTAAATGATAGCACAAGAATAGTTTACAGGTTAGAACAACTCAGGATTTAAAAATGCAAGCAAGATGACTTCGTGTCGATGGACTCTTCATCTCATTGTGGTGCACGATAAAGACCTGATAGTTGAATCAGCCCTCAAAACAGGATCTTTTTCATGCCCTGGTGTTTGTTTACAGATAAGAAAAGCGAGAAAACTCCACGAAAGAAAATGGGGAGCAAATCTGTTATGGCAGAGCAAATGGAGCAGCGAAAGCTTTCCTCTGCACTCACGTAGTGAAGACTGAAGAGAGAGGAGGGATCAAATAATCAGTGCCGACGCCCAACGTGTTGCCGCTCACGTGCCATTTCGTTGGCGGTTCAATGATTCTCTGTTGTAGGGTGTTGCGGAATGAAGTATACACAATGGTCTGACCAATACATTAATGACGCGTGGACATATTGCTTAGTGACCATTTGAATTGTCATGTTCTGACTGGCGCAAGAACTATGCACTCCCTTGAGGAGGAGGAGGATATAATTTGTGGGATCTTTTCTGTTTGTGACATTTTCTGCTCGTGTAACGAATCTCCAAAGCCAAAAGGATGTCATCCCTCACCACCGCTCACGCGCTGAGTTGAGGTCCTTCCTTGCAAATTATAGAATTATAATATAATTATAAATTAAAAATAAAGTTAAATTATACAGAGATATGTTAAGATTTAAACTTGCAAAATAATATTTTATTCTTAAATAATTAACTTTTGTATAATTTTAAAGTTATACAAATAATTTGTTTTCGACCGTAATATACAAATAATTTGTTGGTCGAAAAAATTTAACACAAACTGACATATATTGTTAACTTGCATACAGCATACTATTTCACTAATAAAAACGTGATAGAATTTATCTATACAGTTATTCAAAATTTTATAATCTTTTTTATATTTATGATTCACTTAAAGTTCAAAAAATTTTATAAGTAAAATGAAGCTTAAAAACATGTAATTATTGAATTATCATTTAATAAATTACTAGTTGAACAATGCTGTGGTTATTATTGATTAACATAAATTTAAAAAATTTTAAAATTTACGTTCAGGTTTTCAAGGAGATGAAATCGTTTACGCGCAGTTGAGTTTGGTGTTATATAATGTGTAATTTAATTAACTTACAAACGCATACACTATTCTAGTTATTAAAGAAATTTATTAATCGCGGACAAAAAAGAAAAGAAAAGAAATTTATTAATCACCATTTGAGACATTTTGAAATGAAATATATTTATATGAAAATATACTAGTACTCACATAGTGTCTGTTTGGATTAGTAGTGGAGAAGAAATTTTTTTTGCAGATGAGATTTTGGAAAAGTCATATAAAAAAAAACGTTAGATTGTAGATGTGATTTGTGTTTGAATTAGTGGTGATATAAGTGACTTTTTTTCTAATCCGAAATCTGTTTGGATTAACGTTTGAAAAACCCGTTTAGATGAAAAATGACTGAAAATGACATGAATCTTATTGAATACTATATATATATTGTATATATTGTGATAACTGAAATGAAAAAATTTTAAAAAAATGATAAAATAAAAAAGGTGCAATTATTATTGAATAAAAAATACACAAGAGTATTTAATTAAAAAAAAAGGATAAATTTATATTTAAATTAGAATGTATGTATGAAATGTCTCATTATTAGATCGTCTACCCCTAACAAGCTGGTTTCTGATTGTGTCACGAACATGATTCATTTGTGTTGGAGATAATCTACGGATAGTTGATGTGGATGCGACATCAATTGGATCATTAGTATCTTGACCAGGTATATTTCCTCGTTTAGCTTCTTGAAAATCCATATATGTTTGGGAATTTCTCTGGATAAAATTATGTATAGCCATTGTTGCACAAACTATGTGGACTTGTATTTCAAAGCTATATGATTTCATTTTCCCTAAGAGTTGAAACCTATTCTTCCAGAGTCCAAACGTCCTTTCTATAGTTATCCGCAAACTTGAATGATAATAATTGAATATCTCGCTTGGATTTACAAATTCCTTGTGTCACCTAAAGTCTGGAATACAATAACGCTCACATCTATACGGACTAGGATATCCAACTGATGTTAGATAGTCAGCATCGACCAAAAAATATTTTCCTGAGTAATACACCAAAAATGTCTTTTACACAGTAAAATTATAACAAGTGTGTGGGGGGAAACAACAGCATAATATAGATTGCCGATTTAATCCATTGTAAATTGATTTACAATGGGTGTAAATCAATTTACACCATTGTAAATGGATTTACACATCCATTTACAATGTGTAAATCGATCTATAATGGATTTAGACATTGTAAATCCATTGACAATGGGTGTATCGATTTACACCACAAATAATAATAATAATTACCTCTAAAGGTTGTTGACCTTCAGTTGTTGAGCATCCGGATACGGGAGAAGCAGCTTTGATTTTCATCTGATAAAAACTTTGTTTTTTTGATAAGCTCAGCTATCACAAACGCTTTCCTAAATATACCAAATGAGCTTTTAGGAGTTTTAGCTCCCAAATAGACTTTTTTATCATGCAAATGGATTCCCAAACAGACCCATAGTAATACTAGACTTACACAAATCAAACAGTATTACCATGCATGCTAGAATCTGATGAATATCCCCATAGTAATGTGGGAGCAGAGAAGAGAGAACACTGTTGTAGTACAGAATGACATGCATTGTTAATTTATATACAATATGAAGCTTACAAACATATTATCAGTATCATTATTATTATTGAATTATCATTTGATAAACTACTAATTGAACGGTAATAGGGTTATTAACAGGATTTTAAAAATTTACTTCTAGGTCATGAAGGATAACAAATTGTTTACGCACAATTGAAATTGATGTCATGTGACATGTAATTTAACTTATAAACGCATACACTATTTTAAATATTGGAGTAAAGAAATTTATCAACCACCATTTCAAACATTTTGAGATGAATTATATTTATATAAAAAAATATACCAACATAGTCTATAATGTAAGACTTTCACAAATCATAAGCAGTAGTCAAATACACGTCCCCGGGCATGCATGCTAGAATCAAAATGGACTTTTGTGGAAACTCTCAGTTATCTGAAGAGTGATTAGTTTTCTCCGGTTCTTTTATAAAGGAGGACGACGCTACTCAGAAATTTAAAAAGACACAGAGGGAGAACGAAATTGAACAAGTGATATGTGCTCTTTATCACAGGCATTAAGATATACTCATGTCTTCAAAAATTTCCTACCAGCTTCATCATTGTAGATAAAAATCCTTCCAGCTAACAATTGTATCGACTTTTTTTTGAAAGGCATTGAGATATACTACTACTAGATATATAGTTATGTAACAATTTGTGAGTATTTAAATTGAACACTTAAAGAAATATTAGGATACTTAAGTTAGGACACTTTTTGATTGAAATTATTGAAAGTCAGGATTCTTCATCTTTTTGCCCACAATAAGTATGCATTAAAAAGCGTTTTTACTATACTGGGTGTTATAATTAATCACATTTTAGAGAATTCCTTGTTTCTTATATTGATTTTCATAAATCCACTTTTACAACAACTCTTATATTTGTGTAATTCTTTTAAAGGGTTAAGTTATATCTAGCATCCTGAAATATTTTATCAGGTGCATTAAGCACCTTAAAATATTTTGCAATGTTGTTAATACCGTGAAGTATTTTTTAAATACATTCAATATCATAAAGTGTTTTCAGTACTAAATGCATACAAAAAATATTTTAAGGTGTTAAGTGCACCTGAAACAAATATTTTAAGGTGTGGATAAAAACATATTTTAAAGTGTTAGACAATGAACGCAATTAAAAGAAAAAAATTTCACGTTGTTGTTGTAGTAGATTGAAAGTTACTTGTTTATATGCACATAAACCATTCTTTTAATGAAATTAACCCTTTTGTTAAAGAAAATACGAGTACACCTATTATGCGTCTGAAATCTACTCATTAATATTGTGACATGAAAAAAAAGAACCAAAATCTAAAAAAACAAAAAGAGGAAATAAAAATTACCAATGGAAATAAACAACAATAAAAAAATAAAATAAAGAAAGGAAGAGAAGGGGATTGAAACGTTGGAAGTTGGAACCCAAATGCCTAATGTGAGGTGCTGGGTTGGTCCCCCACCTCAGAGGTGTGGTGGTGGAGGAACGGAGGCGCAGCAAGAAGCAGAGCGACAAGCCACAGAGGAGGCTTCGCAGCTTTTTTCCCACCGCTCTCGTCACTCACACTCGTTATTAAGGATTACTCGTTTTGAACTCACTGGTTGGCTCAGCCTTGGTCGTCCAAAGTGTCTCCCCCAAAATCTGAGCAACCAACTATTTCCACATTTCATCTCATCATCATAAGCAAAGAATTTGCAAATTAAAGCCGCTTCGAATCGGAGAGCAGAGCAATCAGGTCGTACTCTGAGCGCGGTGTTTTTTTTTCAAGAGAGGAGTATCGTCATCATGTGCCCGCTCTCGCCATCGCAAACATAACAGTAGCTCTCTCTCTCTCTCTCTCTCACACACACACACACACACACACTTTTGTATAAACGGTGAATTATCAAAGAAATAGAGATATCCATATGCATGAATGATGAATATACATCCTATTCTTTTGATTTTATTTTATTTTTGTTCACTCGAGATTTATAGTTGTTTAGGTATTTCCATTTATAAATCACAGGTTTCATTATTCTTGGTATTAATGATTAAAATGTAATTAAAATCCAATCTGGGGTTTCCCTAATTTCATTCTGGGATCCTTAATCTCTATGTTCCAATGCATATCAGAGAAATTAGCATCTTTGGCTCTTCTTCTCCACTTGAGTATGTTTTTTTCCATTCTGTGGCTAAGCCCACAATATGATTGCAGTTCTTGTGGCATTTCCTCATACAAGTCCCACCACAACTGGTGAGCTGAGTCACTCGCAAACACACGACGATCCTCTATGTCCCAATTACAATCATAATCCTTATAACACATCCATGGCTTCTCCCCCAAATAATGCATCCCGTACACTTCATCTTCTTTTATCTCCCTTGTATCCTTCAGACGATTTAGCCTGCTTGGCAGCCTGTGCCACCATGTGAACACCTCGTTCACAAAGCCTTGGTCACCTTTATTATAAGACTCTGTTCGTGAAACTCTCCTCATTAACTCCTTAAACATGCACTTGGATGGCTCTATTATCATCAGCCCAGAATTGAAGAACACAACGTCATTAGGCGTGGCTGATAACTGAGGGTAGACGAAGAAATCGTCCATGTTTTTAAGGACTAGGAAGTCAGAGTCTATGAAGATGATTTTGTCGTACTCTGTGAGCTGCCATATCCGAAGCTTACTGTAGTTCCACTCATTATAGGAACCTGTCTGAGCAAAAGGATTTTTGATGCGTTGAATGCGCTTGATCTTCCATCCTGCGGCTTGAAGGCCTTTCATGGAGTTGGGACTGATTGAATTGTCTGCGAGGAGGATGAGGTCTCTGGTGTACTTATAGAACTGAATGACGCTCTCTGGAGTTTGAAGAATGCTTTGGGCTAAAGCAATTGCTCCACACACATAAGCTTCTGAGGAGTGAAGCACTGTGACATAGGCTTTGGCCTTGGGTCTTGCTTCAACACCTTCAATTCTGACAGATAAGCTCTCCACACCTCTTTCCCTTTCAATTATTCCAGGAAATATATAAATTCTCAGTAAAAAATGGTCATAGATTACTGGATCGTTAGTCATAATTGCCTTGTAATGTGAAGATAGTAAGAAATCAGGGTCGTATTATGACCATCCTTATTAGTCAAGATACTGTTTGTAATGCTAATGAATGAGTTTGGAAAGGCAATACACGATGAATCTAAAACGTACCCGATTGTGCATAAGCAGGAGCAATCTGGCATGATCCAGGAGGCATGAGAGTTTTCTGCTTAAGCCTTGTTAATTCAGGCTTGTAAACCCAATACTCACCTTGATGCATCAAAAGATCATCACATCTGAAAATCTCAATCATGGGACCACAATTTCCTATGAACACGACATACACTTTTCTGATATTATCGCCTTCTAACTTCATCCACCCACCTTCCACTACCAAATTAGCCACCACCAAATTCACTTGTAACCTAAACAAGTCCCTAAACCCTCTCTTCTCTGTTCTGTCACTATTCCCACATGGAACTCTGGCCACCACCACATTCACGTCCTGGTAATTTTCCAACGTTGGCATAGGCATATCTGGGCACTTTGGGACACCCCATTTATGATCTTCATCGATCCACTCGGGAAAAAAATCTTGCCATTTCATATTCTCATCTACACGATCAAATTTGACAGATACCGTTTGTGATACTTGTGGATACAATTTATGCAATTTCTCGTTCAGAGTATCATGCTCTGTTTCATCTATATTAACCAGACCCACCTTCATCTTTTTGGCTTTAACATCTCTTGCTATGACATCAAACCAGGCGAGTTCGGTGCTCTGTTCCTGAAGTAATTCTCTTTGGGACCTCAACGGAGGTGTGTAGAGCAGCAGCGGGAGAGAAACAAGCAAGAGACAGAAGACAAAAGCTTTTTGGTGGAAAGACAAACGACAAAGGGGAGACTTAGAAGCCATTTGGTTCGGCCTCTCACTATTTTTGTGAAAGTTAATGAATGACATTAATTTGATTTATATTCGATCAAATGGAAGACGGCCGATTTGCGTGTGGGGTGTACCTAGGTATCGTTTTATTGTCACCCGATTAGATGCATGAATTTGATTAAGATCATTGGACCTCATTTTTTTTGCCATTTTTAGTTTATTATTGTCGTAATTAAGGACCAATTTAGTTAGGAATCCCATTGTAGCTGTACAATGGTACCGACAGTTATTGCATTACTATAAATCATTGGTCATGACCATAATATACAAAAGGACAAAGTTTAACAGATATTTAAACTGGGTCTTTAATTCTTCGAATGATTTGTCATCCGATAAAATTAAAAGAAAGGTGGTAACATTTTTTTTTTGGGGGAACCGGGGGTAACGTTTATTGATTTATAGATATTGAAAATACTGCTGTCCAGTGCCGGATTAATTAATTACTATTGATAAGAGGATCTATCTTGCATCAATTGAGGAATTAGAACTAAAGAAGACGTGCTATGACATCATATTTCAGTGCGTAACTTGCTAACTAATCCGCTACACAATCACCTTCTGGAAAAGTATGCTCTATCCCAAAATTATAATCCAATCTCAAGATAATAATCCGGACAGCGACTATTTCGATTTTTAATATTGATGATGGTAAAGGGTGATTTTCATTTTCACTCAATGAAATCCATGGCAACCCGTTTGCACTATTGCTTCAAATGGCTACCATTGTGAATTTGTAAAATCTCCCTGAATCACAGATTCTAGACCATTTCTTAAAAATAGGTTTTCTGATGCTTTGTTTATTTCTCTGTTTCCCAAATTTTCCAATTCAATCTTTCCTAACATACTTTGTTTCTGAGTATGGTTTTTGGTGTCTTTCCCAGTACACCACTGAAGAATTCGAATGTCGTGAAACATGAGAGGCTGGCTTGGGGTCTGAGCTTATCCTTAATATTCTTGTATTCCTGATTTTTTTTTATCAATACCTGGCTTTCACACTTCTCACTCCCCACTAATATATTCGGTGGGTCAATTTGTAACCCACTCACACAATTCTCTTGTCCTTGAAAGAAAGCTCTGCTGATTATGCCCAGATGGCCCAACGCACATGGTAAAGCTATTGGTTTGAATTTAAATGAAACATGCATATTCTTTGGTAAGTTGTGCGACTATCTGCAAGCGAAAGCAAAGAATGATACTTTTGGAAAGAAATCAAGATTTTTCTAATTTCTTGCTATTATCATCATCTGTCCAGAGCACAACAGATTTGAGACCGGTCTCCGGAAATAGCCCTCAGAATCACATACAGATAACATTCAACTTCGAAGGTATGGGTATGAGAACCGAGGCTTATAAATCACTAGAATTGGATGCATATGAGAGCTGTTACACCTCAAACACTCCCCGAGTTGTGCAGAACTTGTCCTCTGTTTTGGAGAGATGGATTCAGAGGAACGAGAAACATCGGAGATCAACAAAGAGGGAGAGCATCACCATGTTTCACGGGACGAAAGCACCAAACATGAGCGTGAGACAGTACATGGAGAGGATTTACAAGTACGCAAGGTGCAGCCCTTGTTGTTTTGTGATAGCACAGATATACATGGACAGGTATTTTGAACGAAAGGGTGGCTATCTCACGTCCTTCAATGTCCATCGCCTCGTCATCACCACCGTTATGGTGGCAGCCAAATTTGTAGATGACGGGTAAGTTGTACAAATATTGCAGAAACTCGAGAAGAGGATGGGTGGTTGGTAATTTATTGACTGACTGAATGAATGAAAGCAGGTGTTACAGCAATGGGCACTATGCGAGAGTGGGAGGAGTGAACACGGCAGAGATGAACAGAATGGAGTTGGAGTTGTTGTTCACTCTGGATTTTAGGCTCTTCGTTACCACTGAACTCTTCTGCACTTACTGTGAGCGCCTTCATCAACCAGTGCTTCAACATGATCACACTCGCCATATCGCCAAGAAAGGCCCACTCTCACTCCAAGCCAAGTAAGGTCCTGTATTGGAGATTGAATTCAGCAGTGCAGTGTTTTACCTTGATATATCAAACTTACAAACATGTATAAAATTAAGCCGTTACAGGACTACATTTTGAAGTCATCCTTGATCTCGTTAAATCTATTTACTAATCTTGCTTCCTTTAATTGCGGTAAGTTATCGGCATGACTTTAATTCTTAAAAACACACTTCATTGGGACTAATTTTGAGGGAAGAACACAAAATAGTTACTCATGTTTTTTAAAGTTTTAACAACATCAAATTTCCCACTTAACTTTAATTAAAAAGGTTCAAGTGTAAAAATGCCTACATACTTTTCTCAAACAAGCTTTCAGCACAAACTTTTTTGGGAGAATTATACTCAAATCCTAAGAAACAAGATAAATGAAGAAATAGTCCCTTAAAATTGCAAAATGAAAAAATGGTTCTATTAACAACTCCAGGAGCGGGTTATTGACAGCTTCAGGATCTTGTAATGACAACTTCATGAGACCATTTTTTCATTTTACAGTTTGAAGGGATCATTTCTTCATTTCTCTTCTTTCTTGGGATCTAAGTGTAATTCTCCCAACCTTTTTTGGATGTAAGAGCATCCATAAACTTCTGAAAATGGAGCAAAAATACCACATCCATTAATATTCACGATTGTCTGCCCCACATAATTTGTTTTTTAATGATTATTAAAACAAAGAAAAAACCCCCACACCCTTCCTCCTCCGTCAACCCCCCCCCCCCCTAATTCCTCTTCTCTCCCTCCCTCCCCAATTCATTTAAGATGGTGATGGTCGCATCAGCTTGAATTCCAGGGAGTTAACAATGGAGGCCTATATGCCTTCCTCACCTTCTTCCTTTCCTCCTTCCCACTTGCCCACTCTCAAGCGGGACAAATCCATTACCCCCTCCTGTCACATAAAAGTTGACCCAAAGATAGAGATGACTGCCCTTTCATTCAAATCGATCACCCCACACTGATGCGAGCATATGTTTAAAAGAGAGAGGTTGACGGAGAGAGGTCTTGTCCAAAAAACAAAATGGCTAGCGAGATTTGGCAAATCTTGTTGGTCCATCCCTATTTCAATTACGTTCATGTTGATTCCCCATATTGTTGACGGAAAACATTCTGGAGCGTATGGAATTTTTACGGGGAACAAAATAACAGAACAATAAACTAAATTTAAAATTGAAGTGAATTCTAGATATCAAGTTCATTTACCCTAAATTACATCAATGCTCCGTTCTCTTCCAAGTGTTTTATCATCAAGTCTTCCAGAAAATCGGATAAATACTGCAACGTGCCTCTCCAATTATATATATATATATATATATTATATTGCCAACGTCTCATATATAATATTCAATTTTTCTAATTTTCAAAAAATAAATAAAAATAAAAATGCAATACATTTTAAAACGCCTCAGCTGCGTATTATTTATTACTTGCATGACGAACTAGCAAAAACCAACAAACACGGCAAAAAAGCTTAAACGTATAATTTTCTAACTGTAACCTTAACCTGAAGAATCAAAATTAAAGGAAAAAAATTATATAATCAGAACAAGCAAAAAAGAACTAATAGAGACGGCATAAACACAGCCAAATAGGAAGCTGGCTAAGCATGCCAAGAACCTCAGGATGAAGATTGGTTCGCTCGCTAAAACTGTCTTCAACCAGATGCATTCTTCCTAGCAGAATAGACGCGATATGCTGCCACCCCAACGACAATAACGGCAGCTCCAACTGCAATTTTGAGATAATGAATATATTAATGAATATTGTATATCAAAAAACAGAACACCATAACTCCATAAGCATAAAACATAGCTCTTCCCAAACAATAATTGAAGCAAAATCCTAAACAGAATGCCCAATTAATTTGAGGCAGAGCCCTCAAATAGAAATGAACTACTACAAAGCTGAAAAACCTAGAATCCCAAACAAATTTAGACTCCCTTCGACTGTATTTCAGATAAGGCTTGTTGATTTAATTTGTATTCCAGATCAAGCAACCCAAGAAACCAGATGTAATGAGTAAATGATTCAAACGTACCAGAAACACACATAAGAGAACGATTTACAAGGCGGTGGTACTGCTTGCGACTTCTCCCAGCATCAGTTTCTGGAATGCTCAAATGTGGCTGCTCTGCAGCAGTTACTATTCGGCGAAACACATTATTGAAATCACCTAACTTTACACTGATTGGTATAGGAGCCTCGACTCCCATATCCTGACTAACCTACAAAGCACAAACACAAACAAAAGCAAGTCAATAATGTAATTTCAATTGGTCTAAGAAAGAGATGTGGATTGAAATGATCACAGCACCACCACATTGCTAGTATATATGGGGCAGAAATAATTCTAAACCGCAAAGATTGCTGACTCCAGCTATATATTTCATCCGTCAATCATCATCCTCACAAAATATTATCAAACATCAGGAATAAAAAATATACAAAAACTAGCACGTTGTTTACAGGTCTTGGAACATCAGATTCCCAACTCCAATCTCTTGATCTCCCATCAAAAGATGACATACATTAAAAATCTGGGTAGATTTCCTCAAAAGCATAGATACAGACTACAGCTTACTATATATGAGCTTGCTCAATTATGCACACGACCATGAAAATGGTTGAGTCATTTGAACATACCCTAGTTGACTCTTGGATGGCCATTGAAAATGAATCCAGATCGTCCTTGGCAGCAACAATAAGGCAAGGCACCTCAAAGCCAGTATCCTCACCATGACCAGCAATATCTACAAGGAGTTCAGATGCTGTCTTCCATGAAGACTCATCAGACCTGGAATTAAACTTAGGCCAGCATTACTGTCTATAAAAGAATGGTCTTAGACCAGATGATCATCATTGCATAATTTCAGCATAGTTAAAAAAAATGCTGAGATAATTAGCTTATCTTGAAACTGTTCAAACAAAGATCATTTAAATACACAATTCATTGTATTGAAAGTATATTGTTCCATAGCATATACTTATCCAACGGTGATGTTAAGTATCATAAAATATTTAGTAATGAGTCATTTGAGGGAGAAATCAAGATCCTTTCTCCAAACAGATCGAAATAATGGCCAACTATTATTCATATTAGTAACATAACTATCTATCATGTCAACGGTCACCTGTCATGGACAAAAACAGCTATGTCACAGGCAGCCAAAGACTCCTTGTTGACCAACAGCTTCCGAACCCCATCTTCAGGAATCTCCCTTAGTATAAGATATTTTTTGTTCCCCTGGAGAAAGAAATTGGAAATATAATGATTTACTAAGCTTACTTATTGAACTGAACTCTTCAAGACCAAACAATATTTAAAAGCATCACCAGTTAGACAGTAAATTATCATCATCATTTGCTACAAATAATTTAGAGAAAGATGTTAACCAAAAGCAAATCATCGACAACTCATCCAGAAACAAATTAGAAATATAAATAATTTATGGTGCCACAACCACAAGAGCATGGCAAGGGTTAAAATTTGAAGGACAACATGCACGAGAGAAGAGAAGCCATTTACCATGTAAGTGTCAACAACATTCACTGCATATCGATCCTCAGTAGTTGGATTGTAAATATCAGAACATGGCCTTCATTGTCAAGTCAGCAACAGTAAGATTATAATATGCTCGAAAAGCAAGGTTGTCAAACTTGCAAATTTAAACAAACTCTTGAGAGTGATGTAAATTCTTATCGTGAACTTGAATCATAAACTCGTAAGAGTTTAGTTTTACCATTAAATAGATATTATTAGTATATAATTAAATAATTAAAATATAAAAAGTTGACAACAATTTGATCTAAATATATTTTAAATACAAATAATTGAAATTAAATCTATTAACATTCATAATTTATCGTATTTAACAAAGAAATTTCTATAAAATTCATATACAAAGCCGTTGAGCATAATCAAATTGAAAAAGTTAACATAAGTTTAAGGATGCGTTAACACAGTTTTGTAAGCTATAAATGTAAAAATGGTAAACTCGGTGTATAAACTCGTGAATTTAACCGAGTTTATAACGGTCACGAGCTTACCAATGACTCGACTCGATTTTATAAATTAGAAACATAAAAACAGTAAACTCGGAAAGTCAACTCGCGTGTTTGCCAACAATGTCGAAAAGTTCACACGAGTCACCTTTGAAATAAAAATACCTTCCAATAAAGGAATTCAACAGAGCAGATTTGCCAGCCTTCCTAGGCCCAAAAACAAAACACTGCAAAACGTTTCTGTCTGACTTTTGCTTCTTGCGATCAAGGCGCCGCTTCCTTGTCAAACGAATAGCAGATGATGGATCCCCAGTGTAGCCAATATATATCAGATTCTCAACACTAAATCTCGGATTCAAACGTGTCATAAGCACCCACTGTCCCAAAAAAAAAGAGGAAGAAAAAGAATACCCCCGTCAAAATAGGTGGAAATAAAATGATCAAGTACGTTGCAACAAATGTGAGAAATGAATAAAATAAAAACATGCATATATACATGGAGAAAGATTTATAGCAATTAATGTGGGTCCTGTACATCACGCAACGAGATGAATCACACCATTCAATACTCATTAATACTGCAGCTTGACAGAGTTTTTACATGATATACAAATATATAGATTTTGATTCCCTTATATCAGTTTCAATTGCAAGAAAAGATAAACCCAGTTTCTCAGACCTGTCGAGAGTTATATTACAATTGGAAAGAAGACCAGGGGGGGTCAACATAAAATGGAAGATCTGCATACCTCTGACAAAAATGCATCAAGTGAAAGCCCTCCGAA
This sequence comes from Inga laurina, assembly GCA_963855925.1. Lineage (NCBI taxonomy): Eukaryota > Viridiplantae > Streptophyta > Magnoliopsida > Fabales > Fabaceae > Inga > Inga laurina. The sequence continues at coordinate 1,252,161 of OY979708.1, read as the reverse complement.
TGCATTTTTCTCTGCTGCATCCTCATATGGTGTTCCAGTCCAAGGGCTACAATATACCCCAAAAGAAAAAAAAGGCAAAATAAATTAAGCAAGCAACATTGCATGAGTCATTATTTGATATTAGGATTTGAATTCTCAAATGGCATACACATATCAAAGTGTTAACAGAGAATAAACAACCAAGTACTAATAGCAGTTGACAGGTATAAGTTCAAGGGGAGCACAAGAACAGAGAAACTTATAACACAACATCGCCCCAGCCTATGTGCAATTTAAAGCATCAGGAAACACATGCTCTCTCCGGTCCCTAGATGTAAGATCCTTTTAAATAATTCATGGAATCCAAAAAAGATAGTTAGGATGGTTATTTGTAATAAATATGTAAAAAAATTTGTGTCATTTTATAAAAATAATCTCACCATTTAATGACTAGAATTAAATGCGTAGATAAAACTCCAATAAATAGGGATATCATGGGAAAGAAACAATTAATATAGAAGACAAGAGGGGATTGAACCTTATGCCCCGTTTGGTACAATGGAAGAGTTTTTAGAGAATTGGAAGTGGAAATAGAAGTGGAAGTGGGATTTATAAGTGTGTTTGGTATGATGGTGGAAGTGAGATATAATTTTTAATCAAAACCTGTATTTGTGATATGAAAATACAAAAATACCCTCCAACAAAAAAAAGAACTCTTCCACCTAGAGACCATAGTCACCATCGCCGACCCACATTTCACTAGAAATTAACCATTGCTAGCAATAAGTCATCAACTAGAAAACAATTCATCCATGCTCAATCATCAATCTAAATAATATACAAATCAAATCCAAACTCAAATATCATCCATCAACACATTCAAAAACCAAAGAAAAATCACAATCGAAGGAAAAAAGATCAAAATCGAAGCCGCCGTGAGGGAAAGGGAGGGAGGCGAAGATGAGGGCATCGATGCTAGTCAGATTCGCAGCCGGCGTCTCTTGCTCTTTGATGAACAAGAACCAGAGAGAAATCAAAATCGAAGAAAAAATAATTGGAAAAAAGATGGAACTTCTTGTTGTTGCATGGTGGTCATATTAAATCTAGGAAGATGGAGGTTCGAACTCGATCTGGTCTCCGTCAATGGTTGAGGGCTATCGCCGATAGAGGAGTTGCAGATCAATGGGAGAAGTTGAAGAGGGAACAAAATCACACATCAAAGAGGAGAGAAGTCGTCGTCGTGATTTCAGTGAAGAAGTTGTAGATCATCATTGCCTCCGAATGCAGTCGCCGTCGTCTTGGCTATTGATGTGCCATCGTCGCCGCTGTTGATGTGCCGTTGCTGCTGCTATTGTTGTGCCATCGTCCTCACCCCCTCTGCCATCCTTGCCACCACCAGTTGCCAAAAGACAAATGTGGACAGCAAAGAGGGAGGGAGCGGCGGAGGTTGAAGAAGACAATATGGGGGAGATAGAGGGCGGCGGTGGCTGAACAGGATGTAATGGGCATGATGGAGGTTGGCAGCGGCATCGAAGGTTGATGACAATGAAGACCATAAAAAATGGGAGGGTAAGTGGGGAAATTGTATGATGGAAGTGGAAGTAGAAGTCACGTATCGGGTGAGTGATGGAAGTGAATTCCATCAATTTTGATGGAAGTAACTTCCACCAAGAAGTCACTTCCATTACACCAAACATCTAATAAGTTGGTTTCCACTTCCACTTCCTTCTCTCTAATCCCATGCTACCAAACGGGGCCTTATAGTTAGGACCAGAGGAAGTGTGCTTCTTCCTATGATTCTACCTAAGCTTAAATTAGCATAAGCATCATAGAGTCCTGGGATATGATATATATGTAAAAGGCTCCCTAAATCTGCAAAACACTAGTCAATTAAGCACTAAAAGAATGCCACATAATAAGCACTGATGAGCGGTTTACCATCAATGAGCACTAAAAGAATTCCACATAATGAGCACTGTTGAGCAGTTCACCACCATAGGCAGATCAATCATTATAGAGAAACAGTTAAGACAATAGAATGAAATTCAACTTAAGGAATTGGTGTTGCTTATCATCACAATAGAGAACATTGGATAGTGCATGTAAAAGTAAACCAAATCACCTTTCTGGGGCGGTTGAAAATAACTCTTCAATCTCTCGAGGCTTAAGTACCCCATCCTGTAGGACAAAAGGTGGCGGTCAAATTTTAAGCATAGTTAGGTACACTACCCCTCGTAAATGCCACATCAAAGTGAAACTTTAGAGAAGATTGATGAACACTTGACAAGTTGAGGGCAACAAAATAAATGGATAGGAAAAGAATTATTCAAGATTGTGTGCACAAATGACATACACCATCCCCATCAAACGCATCAAAGATACCCTTCAAAAAATCGACTGCCTCAGTTGTCAGCTCCACGCTCTGCAGACATCATTTCAGACACAGTCTAGATCAGGCATTATATATATACATATGAATTCAGTAAATGATGGCTGTTGATATAAGTTTGCACAATATGAAATAGTCACAGGATTAGAGATTTTCCATCTCCAACCAAATCAGATATTATCCGTGTACTTTAAACAGAAATAATCTAGAATCAATCAAACACGACTATTTGAAATAGTTGTACAATTTCATTTCCACAATCCTAGAGTCTATTTTGCCTTGTTATTTGTAAGTAAGAAGCATCAAGCACAAAATCAAGAAAAGATTATTCAAGTCAAAATAAATAAGCAAGACAACATCAAGTTTCATTATCATGATCAATGCCTAACAGCACAGTCACAATCTACTGCAACAAGATATACCTGATCAGGAGCCTGTTTCAAGGGTGGAATCAGCTCATCAGCAAGCTTGATATCATCATTATATCCAAACTTCCTGAGGACAGTCCATGTTGTCTCAAGCCGCCCTTTTTCTATAAAAAGGGCATGAAGAAATAGGAAACCTGTCAACGTAAGACCTCGTTCATTCACACCTTCACCTATTTTTTCTTCTACTACCTTCTTAACACCCACAATTTCAGATGGTTGCAAGGGAGCATTGAAACATTTAACCTGTTTATAATTTGTTAGATGTTTCAAAATCTCACAGGCAAATTATCTCGCCAAGACATAATAGAAAAAAGTTTACATCCTTCATCACAGTGCCACAATATAACAACACAACATTCAATCATAGCCAAGCTTCCAATTCAATATTTTAAGAAGACTTGTTAAATTCTGAAACCTGAAAATCATTTAGCTCAGCATCACTAAGGGCACCGTCTCTGTCATGGTCACATAGGATGAAAATTCGCTTCAAGGCCCGTACACATCGAGGCTTTAGAGTTTGTGATTCCTGATCAAATAATGGAGCCGTTGGATGAAGAACAGCCTTCTGGGCATAGTAGAAAACTTCAGGTACCTGTCAGAAAAGATAATTATGTCAACAACAGTGTTCCAACTCACCAAACTAATAATGATATTGATGCACTAAACAGATCATTTATTAGCACCTTAACGATAGGATTCCAATATGACATAAAAATTTACAACGGCATAATTCATAGATACCTGGATATGCCTCAGTGCTGAACACTCAATGCAAGTTTCAATTTCCCGAAACTGTTGCATTATTGGTGACATCACTTGTTCCAAGCTGACTTGCTGATTATCATCTCTCAAATCAAGCTTACAACCAACCACTATAACTGGGACTTTTACCTGCTCATTAGTATCGCCTTGTTCTCAGTCATATATACAGTTCCAAATGTCATATTTTAGAAAAACAGGCAAAGTCAAAACCTCCAATTTACGGAGATGTGGGAGCCAAAATGTACTCAGTCTATCAAGTGTTTCAGGCCTATCACATGCATAGGTAAGTACAACTGCATCGGCCTGTTTCAACTCTTCAGCAACTCTATTACTATCCTCAGCACTGGAAGAATGATGACAGAAACTTAATACGGGTGCAGACAAAAATAAACAAAACTAACAAAACCATAGCATTATCTCTTCTAAGTTCAAAGAGATGAAATCTTTGAATTGATCAGGCTATACAAATTACAAAGCAATTGATCCCATTACCCTAAGCAACACCAAAGCAAACACTGACACTTTTTCACAGAGCAAATAGCAAGACAAAAATAAAGTCAAAACAATCTCCTTATCAACTTGGACGTTAAACAGTCAACAACAACCACGAATTAAAGGAATAAATTTGATGCAGATTATATCCCATGACAAGGGTATCAAAGATCAACCATATCTGAACTAGTCAAAATCACCAAAACTCATGCTGCCACTTCAAAATTCAATTTATCCTTAATCAAATGGTATTACAGAGGTGAAAAGTCTACATTTTGTGGTTTGGGAATCTGAAAATTTTATCTTTCGTTATCTTTCCAAACCATTCTATGGATTCTTCATTAGTTTTCTTGTTCAATTCAGAATTCAGGATAAAACAGAAGGACTTCTCTTTGAAACATCCACAAAACAAAGAACTGTCTTATAGTTAATAGATTCCATATCATAACTGAAAAACTGTTTGGCCCGGGTTAATGAAAACTGCATTGGAAGATCTTCCTCATTGTGTTGTAAACTGACTATAAAACCGAAAAGAATTCTAACAGAAATACGGATGATCAAAATTTCAGAATTCATACCGGGAAGGTGTATCAATGATTGTGATGGGTACGCGGTCAGGATACAGGTCTTCGGGCAACCTCGTTGGAGGCAACAACGGGGGCACATTTGGTGGAAAAGTTTCAGCCGCAGCAGTAATAATCAGGCTTGATTTTCCGGTGCCCCGGTCTCCCGCAACAACAATTCGAACTCCACTCCGGCCATATGGATTCACTGTTTCCGCAAAAGCTCTTGCCATCCGTGCTCTTAGCGAAACCCTAAAACCTCATTTTCAAAGCCAGACTGAGCGCATGGACAAATTTTTCCAACAAGGGCATAAAAAAAAAAAAAAAAAAAAAAACACTTTCATGATGTGTGCAGATAAAATTTATGGCGTTTGTTTTACGCAATGGCCAGATGAAAAGAAGAAAATGGCGAACAAGTGAAGCCTTGCAAGCTAGGGAGCAGAAAGTGAAAATTACAATTGAAGTGAGTACAGCCAGAAAGCTTGGACCAAACAGAAATTACGTTGGCGTGAAAGTTGAGCGAGCCTAACTGATGGTGATGAGCCAAAAGAGTGAAAACAGCTTTTTGTGAGCAATAAGAGAGGAGCAAGAACCCTAGCTGAAGCCCCGGTTGTTGAAGGCGGGTTCCTATCAGAAAAGAGAAAACCCAGGAGGCGCGTTGTCTCCGGAAACTCCCCCAGAACTTTTTTTTTTCCCCGAAGAAAATTCACCCAGAGCTTGTCATAAAAGAAATGTCAAATAATCTAGAAAATTCTGAAGTCTAGAATCCGTGCTTTTTAGGGGTGTCCAAAATATCCCGGTCCCGGTTGTCCGGTCCCGGTTCCGGAATTTTGATCCCGGGAATTTCCCGTCCCGGTCTGGACCGGGACCGGGATCTAAGGGATCCGGAACCGGGACCGGTCACACACTTTGTGATCCCGGTCCCGGTTTTTTTTATTTTTTTCTTAAAAACTAAGTTATTGTTTTATTTTTGTATTTTTTATCCCATAATTTAAGTTATCATTTGATAAAATGTGTATAACATATTTAGTTGGAGTTAAATTGTATATATCGTGATACTAATCTTACTATATAATGTATAAAAATAATAGCAAAAATGATGAAGGTGATAATAATAATAATAATAATAAAATGTTATTCTTCAATTCTAGATCAATTTGTGTGATTATTATGGCCTTATTAGATGTTAAATAATTACTTTAAACACTAGATTATAGAAAATTTAACTAAAATAATAATATTTTTTAAATTTAATTTTTTTTAAAAAAAAAACCGGGATTCCCGGTTTGATCCCGATCCCGGCCGGGATTACCGTGACCGGGACCAAACCGGGACCGGGACGCAATTTGCATCCCGGCCAAAAACCGGGACTGGGACCGGGAGTGGTGAATCCCGGTCCCAATCCCGGGTTTGAACACCCCTAGTGCTTTTTGCGACCGGAGCCTTCAAAAAAAAAATCAGATTTATGATATTCTCATAAACATATGAGAAAAATTTTAGGAAAAATGATAGAAAAATATTATTTGAACTTCAAGATCCTACTGACAAAAATGATAATGGGATTAATAAGAATAGTAATGAGATTGATAACATAAATCTTTATCAAAAGACTAACTTAGGATTTTGAAATTTAAGTAGTATTTTTCTGTCTTATTCTCAAAATTTTATTTTAATTTACATAAATAAACACTCTTTACATAGGCAATCGATATCCCAAGCAGTAAATAGATAGGTGTGATGGCCGGATGAAAAAACAAATGGAGCCGGGTGCCATCTATAGGAGATATGGGCTCTTATTTCCCTCGCTTTTTTCTTTCATTTTTCTTTCAAGGGAAATAAAAAGGGTTAAGACGTAATTCTGTCCTTAAAGTTTTTATTAAAAAATAATATTATTCTGAAATTTTTTTAGATTTATTGTTATCCTAAAAATTTTGAAATGTAACAATGTTGTCATATTCCATTAAAAAATTAATGTTAACCGTTAAAAAATTAATGTTGACCATTAAACTTTTTAACAGAAATGGGTAATTGCTTCATTTTAACACTTTCAGAGTAATATTGCTCATAAATGATAACTTTCGGAGCAAATTTACACCTTAACCCAAATAAATATTACAATTGTACGATGTGCATTATTCTCTAGGGTTAGAGACTTAGAGCGCTATTTTGCCTGAAAGCCTTTTTGGGGATGATTTTGCACCAGAATTGTTAATTTTGAAGCAATTTTATCCTGATTGTTATTCTGATAAAGTTTAACCATTAATTAACTACGTATATTGAGCAGTAGCTAATATGTCATTCACGTCATTTTTTGTTTTGGGTATAGGGGCAAATTTACCTGAAAGTTTTCATTTAAGAGCAACGTTGCTCTAAAAGTTTTAAATCGGAACCATCTTACCCTGAATGTTGTTCAGGTTAAATTTACTCATTAGTTGACTAAATATGCTTATTTGATAAGTTTATATGTCACTCACTTCATTTTTTTCAAAGTTATGTTTAAAAATAAGTATTTTTTTTTTTTAAAAATGGTGCATCCTATATGAAGAATTGTGGGCAATAAAAGAGATTAAAACATCTTGAGCGGTCAAGAGATAATCAAAAGGAAAGTCTTGCCTATCTCGGCGTCATTTGGGGTACAATGACAGAGAGTTTTCTATGGCTTTATTCTCAGTAATACTTCTTAGTGTATGATGCATCTTGTGATTGAATCTTTTTCTTTAATACTCTCCAACAAATACGGGCCCCTCCTCCATACGTAACTTCTTTTTCAATGTTGTTCACGCTGCTAGCTCAACATATTCGGTCAACTATAGTCAAACTTAACCTAGTTAGCTATTAGGACGACATTGTTACGATTTGGAAACTTGCGAGGTAATATTGCTTTTAAGTGAAAACTTCCGGAACAAATTTACACCTTAAAAAAAATAACGGGGTGAACTGTCAGTTAAGCATAATTAGTTAATTAATGATCAAACTTAACTAGAATAACGGTCATACAAAATTGTTCCAAATTCCACACTACCATAACAAAATAGCCCTTTAATCCTAATTTTTATGAATAATAAATGAACAAGGGACAAATTCATAGTCTCGTTAGAGAAAAACAAGAAAAAACAAATTACGACAAAAAGAAAATATCTAACAAAGGAGCATATGATCATATAGGCTAGAAACTTCGGGTGTGTATATTGCTCGTTAACAAAAACCATTGTAAAATTGGTACGATTTGCAAAACTGATCTATGCCACAGAGGAATTAATTAGTATCATAAGAGTGGTTTTCCTATGTTCTTCCTACAAAAGTAATATCATCCCTTTATTGTTACTTTCAAATAATTGTCAGTAGATTAAGCATGCCAATGTTCTTCCTCAATGCCCAAAAAGCTCATCAGAAAAACCTATTTTTATGAGCAAAGATGATCGACGGTGAGTGATTGTGTGAAGACAGTATGAGTTATAGATAAAGATTGAGAGGGTTATTTTTGTCTAAAAAATACTATAAACAGGAAATTTTGTTGTCTTTATAATTTGCAATCCGATAATTAAACAAACAATATCGGAGAGGTGAGTTTGTAGCAATCTCACTTCCGTGATATTCTCAATCCTAAGTTATCATCAATCCCTTATATCAATTATCAAACAATACATATTAGTCAAATCCCTAAACCAATCCCAACTCCCTACCCCCAATGCTTCGTATCAAACAGGGTCAATGAGTGGGTAAATTGGAAGTGAACATTAATTATAAGGACAAAATTGAAAAATGAGTATTAATTACCTTGTAAGTGAATTATATTTTAAATTAAACTATTCTTCTTATTCTTTTTTCTTTTTTTATTTGAATACAAGAGGCAAGCCTTTGAGCCTGAGACAAAAGTAGCCTAGATACTGTGAGGAGCTATCTCCTCTACAACACATATTGGTCCTTCAAAACCTGGACACATCAGATAAAACATAGCTTTGATCACTAATATCATGGGCTCCCTTCGCTAGTAGGTCAGCGCATTCCAAATTTTCCCTGTTAGTATAAAACAATTCCACATTGCAATTAGCATAAAGAAGATGCCTTGTGTCTTCAATGATTCCCCGCAATGGCTGATGATCTCCATTGTCTCTTAGCAAGCAATTTACTGCTTCCAATGAATTCGGGTATATAGATGTCCTTCAAATTAAGCCTCCGGCATACCTCAAGACCCTCTCTGATAGCAAGTATTTCTGTTGCTACTACTGGGTTTGTGCCCAGTCTCTTGTGAAAACCCATAATCCACTGTCTTGTTTCCTTCTCTAACTGAAGCATCCGCATCCAGTCTCACCATGCCTTTTGGAGGAGGCCGCCAACATGTGTCCGGATAAGACCATCCTTGAAAAACTTTGCGAACAAGTCGATCACCCACAATATCCTCTGTAATATGATACATGCACCGTTGGAAGATTTCACGTGTGGAGATCCTTAGAGTCAAAGATCTTGGAACATCTTGTCTTCCAAATTGTCCACCAAACGTGCAAAGATCTTTGTTCAAGCCCACCGTGAGAAGGAGTACATTTAGAACATCACATCTGAAGCGATAAATGAGTTTTGGTCATATGGAACGTCTGGTTTTAAATCCTATTGATTTTTAGGGGGAAAAAAAAACCTCGCTCCCTCCTTGTTTACATGTGATTATTATTAAGGAGAACATGAGAAACAAAAAAAGATCACGGTTTTGCACCCAAAAAACAAAAGAACATGCTATCAACGCGCCCAATAAAAAGTTGGGCCCACATTATTGGGCCAGATAGGACACTGACTGGATATTTTCAGTCAACAGATCGAGATCCGATGACAGGAACAACGACTTTTGGACTAAAACGCGGCGGCGGCCGAGGTTTCCCAGGGGCAACAACCAAGTTGGAGAGCAACTCCGTGCCGTAAATGAGCGGCACACCGCACGAGGGTCCGTTAAGTAACGCCGTTAACAACATATGGACGGAGCATGGGGCTCACGTTCGAAATAGTCCCCAGTCTCCATCCCATACAGTGTATAAATCAAATTTTGGAAGTCGCACCTAATTTCATTCATTGTTCTTCTCTCCGAACTAGCCAGGCCTTTCCCTCCAGCCTCCTTCCTTTGACACCTCTCTGATCTTCTCTCTCCTTTTCCAGTTCAACGCCTCCGGCCAACTCTAACACCTATTCCCGATTATGAGTGTTGATCTGGAATCGTTGGCGGAGGCGACCTCTGGCGCCATAGGATCACTCTTGAGCACGACCATCTTGTACCCGCTTGACACCTGTAAGACCAAGTACCAAGCTGAGGCTCAGGCTGATGGCCACCAAAAATACGGGTTTTTGATCTAACTCATCAGTCATCACTCCATCGTTTCTTTGTTATTTTCTTTGTTCGGTTCTCTCTCTTTTTTGCTGGGCACTATTCGTGATCGTCTTTTCAAATCTACACAGTGCCCTTGATTGGATTTCGTCCCCGATGAGTTGATAAAATTAGCACACTTGTTTTTTTGTTCTTTTTTTCATGGGAATCATTCGCATAGTAAAATATAGACGCCTGGTCTTCACATGTTAAATTGCCCCTTATCACTGCACATTGCCGGACTCTGAACATGATGGAATCATGGAGTAAAAGTAGCTTCTTTGTTTGTCAACTCTTGTATACTAATTCTCTGCTGACCAGAGGGTGATCCATTTCATTTGCATAATTGCCTTTCAAGCACTTGGTTTTTTTAGTATTGAAGACCCCGTATTCCCTCTGCCACCAATTTAAGCAGTCCGTGATTGTTTCAGGCTAACCTAATCTTTCTCTTACGGTGCTTGAAAGATACATCCTGTCTAAACTTGTTCCTTCTACTTATAATATCTGGATCAAATCAAATTTTCTAATGATTTAGCCTATGAAAAAACTGAGAAGTATACTACTTCTGCCCCAATGCCATGAAAATATCGTGTCGTTGTTATTGCAACTTGCTTTGTTAATCATGTAGTTGTATGAATCTTAATCCTAGCTTCTTGTGTAAGCTTGCAATCAGTTGACAGTATTTATCTTTTTGGCATAGTTAAGTTCATTCTACTTGCTTTGAATTTTACAGGAACCTCTCTGATGTGTTATGGGAAGCAATATCTTCCCGTCAGGTGCTTTCCCTTTATCAGGGTCTGGGAACAAAAAACCTTCAATCCTTCATTTCACAGTTTGTCTACTTCTATGGCTACAGCTACTTCAAAAGAATGTATCTGCGGAAGAGCGGTTCTAAACGTATTGGAGCCAAAGCAAACTTGGTCATTGCTGCTGCTGCTGGGGCCTGCACTGCCATTGTGACTCAGGTGAGTCAAAATCATGATAATATTTTGCTTTTGGTATTTAACTATTCCAAGCGACAAATGTTTGTCTTAACATTTTATTTGTGATGATCGAATTTGAACAACTGTGGGGTCATTTGTGACAAAAATCTTTAATTTGGTATCATCATTTTTGTTAGGTTAAAACCATGATAGTAGAGGAATAAGAAAAAACAACGATTGTAGTTCATTGTCTCACATATTTGTTGGAGTGTTGTATTTTTTATTATTACTTGTTGGGATATGAAAAGCTAGGGAATGAATTTGTTGCATTTTGGGTTATAAACACGTGTTGTCATTGTACTTCAATTTCTGTGTTGCCGTGGAAGGAAATGAAAACAACACATGGGTGTCAATTGTATATAGTTTCACACTTTAGTCAATGTTTCATGTTTCTTCTTTTATCATTCCTTCCATCGGACATAAGATGTCTTATCGAACTAAAATAATTTAATACAAGAGTATCTCATTGATGACTGTGTAGCCCCTGGATACAGCCTCTTCAAGGATGCAGACGAGTGATTTTGGAAAATCTAAAGGTCTTTTGAAGACCCTTACAGAAGGCACTTGGAGTGATGCATTTGATGGTCTCAGCATTTCCTTACTGCTGACCTCAAACCCAGCAATTCAGGTATTCAATGTCAGGCTGTAAATTTAGTACGAGATGAATTCTGTAGTGGATTTGATCGTTACCTGTTACATTATTTTCCATTTAGAATGCTTAATTTGTGAGTAGAAGCTTAATCTGGAGCTACTGTGTGGTGCAGTATACAGTTTTTGATCAGCTGAAACAACGAACCCTGAAGAAACAACAAAAGAGTGTAGACAGAGGATCATCTCCAGCGTCTCTTTCTGCATTTATGGCCTTTTTTTTGGGAGCTATTTCAAAGAGTGTTGCTACCGTCTTAACGTATCCGGCTATCAGGTGTGTAACTGCTCCTTCCAACATGTTTTTACTTGTGAACTTAATATCCAGGACCAATTTCGGGTCTTTCCTTGTTTAGGTGCAAGGTGATGATTCAAGCTGCAGACAATGAGGAAAAACCAGCCTCAAAAACACAGAAAAAGTCAGGGAAAACAATTTGTGGAGTTCTCTTTGCCATATGGCAAAGGGAGGGCTTACTGGGTTACTTCAAAGGATTGCATGCTCAAATCTTAAAGACTGTTTTGAGCTCAGCATTGCTTTTGATGATAAAGGAGAAGATCTCTGCCACTACTTGGGTACTTATACTTGCAATTAGAAGGTTACTGTTGCTCCCAAGGGGTAGAGTGAAAAACCAATAAAATGGGAATAAGTGGATGAAAATACTTAAATCTTATATGGATAGCGTCGTTTAGTTAATTTCTGTGTGTCAGACGTCTGTTATGATGTGTGAAAGCAATTTCACGTTTTAACTTAGAATGCGTAACAGATGAAGTGATGTCAAATAAATTTCATTTTGCAATGATACATGTGTGATTGCAAGGTGTATTTTTGTGGATATACGATGCGGTTAATAAAATATTTGCTTCCTTGGATTCCCCCCGCCCCCTCATTTTTGTATATTGCCCTTGCTAGAATTGACTGCTGTGTGAAACCATGGGCAAGTCGCTACTGTGTATCTCCAAGTTTCGATATCATTGATTGTCATGTGCTCCTTTAAACATATCATATTGATATGTTATTGTCAGCTAATGCACTCTGTTCTTTCAGTCTTTCCTTTTGGCCACTGTTAGCTTATGTCCTTAGTGCCGGTTAATTCTCAACTAATTTCGGCATCTTTTTCTCAATCTCCTTGTCTCCTAAATGTATAGCCCAAGGCTATATTTTGTTGGGAAGGATTTTAACGAGGAAAGAAGGGGCGGGAGATCTTAATACATGTAAGATATATTTATCCAATATGGATAGATTAAAGAAATTAAATAAATTATTTAATTATATCATATGTGACATGATATTTCTAAACTGTTCTTGTGTAACATCTAATCATTAATATAAAATCTCATTTGTAGTACAATTTACACAATAAACAATTTTATGTTAAGGACATGTGGTAATATATCGTTTTATAGGTAAGATAAATTAATTTGAAAAAAATAATAAACATAAGAGATAAAATAAAAATATTTCTTATATTTAGGACTATTTCATTCTTTTTTGCTAAGTTATAATATATCATTCTTATTTTGCAAATGTCAATATTTTTACTTGCATAAATCTTATATCTTATTTAATACATATAATAGTAATATTCTTTTTTAAAAAATATTAGATTAATTTTATTGTCATTGCAATACTTACTAGTTATTACACGGTTACATTTGCGAAGCGCACCTAGATCGCGAAAGAAGAATTCAGCCTCGTCTCGTCGTCTTCATGAGCATCATCGCTGGTGCAACCATTTTTTTATTACCGCCATCCTAAGACCTCACTAGCGATTAGCGAATACAGAAGGCAGAAACATGCCTGCATCTGAACATAGCTTCCCATAGCTAATAAGAATATGCCAAACGTTATTTAATATAGATCTTAATAATGATTCAACTTGTTCCCAGTGTCTATCTAATATGATTCTCCTTGAACATATTATTTTAGATTTTTTTTTAAAAAAATTATTTTTGAAGAGTAGAAAAATCTAAATAAAAAAAATCTCCTATCATTTTTTCAAAAAATTGATTTCTTAAAATTTAAAATCATTAGTTGGAAATTTTAAATAAAGACAAAAAAAAAAAAAAAAAACTACATTTGGATGATGTACATCTCACCAGAGTGATGAACACCCTGATGAGCATAGAAACAGGGTCGATAAAATTATGGATTCGTGAACAAAATCAAGGACCGGAAACCTCTAGTTTTTTTTCCCTTTCAAAGTCTGTGAAGGTGACCTGAAATTAACAATGGCCATCTTCTGAACGCAATGTGGATTACTAACGAATTAGAGATTGTGATTCGCAGAAACATTCCTGCACGGACGCATCAAATGTATGGAAAGCATCTTCCTGTTACTGGTCTTTCATCACCTTTTCACTATCTCTTGCCAGAGGTTGCTTGCCAACGTTAATTATTTTGGTCCTCAATTCGTTGAACTCTTTTGAAGGATTGTTCACTACAAAACTTTGCTGAAAATCGTTCCAGCCCGGATTCCTCTTTTCAATAAATTTCGTTATAGATGTCAGTATAAGCTTAGCTCCTTTATAATGAACACGCTTCAATGCCCTGCAATACGCAAAGCAACACTGACTTCAGAACTTGACTCCATCAAATGACAGAATTTAATAAGCTTTGGGCTACGCTCAAGTTTGATATTCTCTGGCGATTTATTCACCCTATCAATAATCCACTCCGCTGACTCACCATCCATGTCAAGCCTGCTAAACTTAACATTTTGAGGGATACTAGCACATTGCAAACCAGGACCAATTTATAATGTATAATCCCACATACAAATCTAAACAGTAAAGAAGTCACAAAGTAGGTGGATAAGTGGATTAATGTAAGTTATAAAATCTGCCAATATAAAGCGATAAACAAGGATTCTATTTAAACGAAATCTTTTCATAAATATCAGGCCCAAAAGAAGGGGGAAATGATAATGAAGGCGGAGGTTATGATAGGAAATAATACGGGGATAAAGTAAAATTAGTTTAAATGAACTATTTTCATGAAAATCAAACTAAAAAACTATGCCATTAGGCCCTCGATTTATTCCCTTTGAAAGGAAGGAAAGTCTTTCCACCCATGAATGGTCTGAGGACTTCTGGTATCTCCACACCATCCTCCTTCTGGTAGTTCTCTAGTATGCAGCAAATAGTCCTCTCAGTAGCGGTGAGAGTAGAGTTCAACAAGTGAACATATTGCTTACTCTGCTCATTGCTCTGTAACAGCCAAAAAAAGATGCAACAGCACGACTGTTTAATCCCAACCACACCTTTTGAGTTTTGACCAACCAAATTTTCATTGCTGCATCTCCTAGGTCTCATTTCCACAATTAAGAACCATAATCACTTCCATTATTTCCAAAAACAAGTTGAATTGAATCACATTTACTTGTATTTATCAACTGAATGGATATTCAATGTTGAGATTTGCAACAAGTTTTATGACTAGCAATACAAGAACTTTTGGTATTAATTCAGTATAGAAATGAAGCATTTTATAGTGTTCGTTCAAAAGTTACTGAAGAAAGTGAATGCCATTAAAATTTATGACATGGCATAACTGACCTTCTTCTGACCATATCGAATTTCTAATCTTCTGGCCTGATAATCAGTACAGTTTGAACACGACACTAGCTTTCTATAAGCTTGAGATGCTGGAAACCACGCTTCTAGATCATACTTCTTTGCCGCAGCATCATTCAAAGCACCAGATACAATGGAAACTACTTGATAAGGAAGGTTTAACTGCAAACAATAATATTTAAACCAAGGGGAAACATAATAAAGTTAATTTGTGCAGGACACAACCATTGCAGCAATTATCCAAGTAATAACATCTATACACAGGCAATCATATATTTAGATTAGATGCACTTGATAGTTCTCATTAATATCATGGTAGGATAAATTAAACAATACCCTCAAAGAGCATCGTTAGCATGTCAACTGAAAAAATGAGCATTCCCATCATATAGCTGACTAGGATCAAATAATTATTTCCAGATGAATATCAATATATATATAATAAAATTTATAACAAATTATTTCACAAGTCATGTACAATATATATTTATTAAGCCAAGTGTGCACTCAATGAAGTAAACTAATGATATATATCATATTCCGATTGCTTGATAGGGGAAAACACTTACAACTTTTTAAAAATCCTCAGTTTTTTATCATTTCTTCGTGCATATCCCAAGAATCATTGCCATTTGGGCTAGTGAGGCAAAACTGCTCCACTTTCTCAAACTCGTGAACTCTAAATATTCCGAGAGTATCGCACTAATCAAAAGCATATTTTTTAATCAAAAGCTAAAGCAGTCCTTCAAGTTTATTCTGTTTCCCTATAAAATATTACCTTATAGGAAGTTGAGAAGGGTGGATCCAATCATTCAAATGATATGCACATAATGGCTTCTCAACAATTGCACTAAGATATTTGTCTTCTCCTTCACCTGTAACCTGCATGACAAAAAGATATGATCGGAGGAAAAGACTACATTTGCATTGAAAAACTGAAAGTGTACTATATCGGTGCTATATTATCAGCCATACTAACTAGTCATGCACTCATTTCATTCATTTAAACCAAAGAATTTAACTCTATATATATAGAAGCAGCACCAGTGTCTACATCACCAAACGGCTGATGGACTAGACAAGAAAACTATTGGATCAACTTATCAATTTTACCTTGTATAGTTCTTCATCAAATTGGGCTAACTGAGCACACTTTGACATTGTATCTTTTCTCATGAAGAAAGGGGTTTGCAACGAACTATATCCTCTTTTCTCCAAAAAATCAAGTCCAAAGTTAATTAAAGCTTGATTGAGACGAACACCATCTCCTTTATAGAAACCTCTACCTCCAGCTATTTCAGCTCCTATTATGTATCAAGCAACATCACATGAAACAATATGATATACTAAAAGGAATAATAGCACCAGAAATGCATGCACTTGTGAATTCAAGGCCGGAAGGGTTCAAATGCAAGTATGTTCTGCACAATACAAATACAGCATCAAATAATAGCAATTTAAACATTGGAATAACAAAACCTGAACCAGAATTGCATGCCAATATGTTATATGGAATGGTAAATTACAGGAAAACAAGTCATTTGTAAAAGACATATCCCAAGCCAACGAAAAGATCACTGCTTGAGCACCCCGGATGAATAAATTTATACCTTTCTTTGTATCTACTATTTCAAGGAGCTCAACTAGATCCACGTGATCCTTCAGTTTAGGCTCCATCCTTTTCTCCCCCCATGATCTAATCACCGCATTGTTGGCCTAAGAAATATTATAGACTAATGATGTTTGGATGGGTTTGAGAAAGAATTAAAAAGCGATAAATTCAACCAAACAAAACAAGAAACCTCATCTTTGCTGACTGAAACTGAATCATGCACAAGGTTTCCAATTGTTTCCAGCTTTGAGTTCAGCTGTTTTAAGCTTTCCTGAACTTCAACCTCTTTATCTGCTATCTGTTTCTTTACCCCCTCCGATTCACTGATGAGCTTGGTTGCATCTTTTCCTGCCCATCAAACAGAAAAGGGAGCAGAGAGGAACATAAACCATATTTAGTCAGCCAGATTTCAGCAGTTAGAAATGTCACTTGATGATAAGCTTCTAATAGATACGAATTATGGGCTTCTAACTTCTCAGTAGAGACTACTAAGAATGACCTCTTGATTAATACATTTCAAGAGATTTGGCATCTTTGTGAATGTGGATAGCTATGTAAGCAAACAAAGTCCCCAAAAAAGGTGCACATGCCACATTATATATCATGAGAACTTTTTATTATTCCTGGTTTCTTATCCACAAAGCCTACTAAAATAAAAAGTTCATAGTTGCGGTGCAGAACTACTGAAATCAGAAAGGAGAAAAGAAATTGAATAAACTCACACGCTTGAGTTTAGAGACTTCCTTACTGATCCTGTTGACCTCTTTCCGGAG
The DNA here is from genome assembly GCA_963855925.1 of Inga laurina. Taxonomy (NCBI): domain Eukaryota; kingdom Viridiplantae; phylum Streptophyta; class Magnoliopsida; order Fabales; family Fabaceae; genus Inga; species Inga laurina. Next base: position 1,234,615 of record OY979708.1, on the reverse strand, counting down.
ACCCTCCAGCTCAAATTGTCCTGAAAACCATAACGGGGGATTGATTTTTTTCCTTTTTTATTTCTAAAACAGAGCATAGTGCTGATGGCTAGAAATAGAGGCTAAGGGTTGAAGAAAGAAGATTATGCTTTCGCCATTCTTTGTCGAGATGGATGACTTTGTCGACTTGTTCGACCCTGGCGAAACGACGGCGCTGAGATTCGCGAATGAGTTCAGGGTTGTGACCTTTTTCTTCTCTGAAGAGATTAATGTCCAACATTTCTGCCAAAGCGCTACGATCTAGTTGGCGGTGGCGCACCTGCTCTTTACGAAGTGAGAGGAAACAGAGGAGAGGGTTCTACGATTCGGAAAACCGAGTGGCAAGGCCGCAAGTAGGGGTGTCTCCCGTTTGTCCAATCTCGGTACATTTTGATTTCGTAAATTTTTTCGTCCCGGTCTCGACAGGGACCAGTCATACGTTTTATGATTCCGGTCCCGATTTTTTTATTTTATTTTTAAATTATTTTCTTAAAAACTAAATTATTATTTTATTTTTGTATTTTTTATCCCATAATTTAAACTATCATTTAATAAAATGTGTATCACATATTTAATTGGAGTTAAACTGTATATATCGTGATACTAATCCTACTATATAATGTATAAAAATAATAACAAAGATGATGAAGGTGATAATAATAATAATAATAATAATAATAATAATATGATATTCTTCAATTCTAGATCAATTTGTGTGATTATTATAGTTTTATTAGATGTTAAATAATTACTTTAAACATTAGATTATAGAAAATTTAACTAAGATAATAAAAATTTTTAAATTTAATTTTTTAAAAAAAAAATCAGGATTTTCTGGTTTGATCCCGGTTCTGCCTGGGATTACTGGGACCGGGGCCAAACCAGGATACAATTTACATCTCGGCCAAAAATTGGGATCGGGTTGGGAGTGATGGATCCCGATCCTGATACCGAATTTGAACACCCCTAGCCATAAAGGTCAGCAAAGCGGAAAACGGGTTTTAGGAAAGGAACACGTACAATAAAGGGCACTTTTTCTTTAAGTAATTTTTTAGGATCATGAGATGAATTTTAATTAAGAGAAAAAGAGAAAAAAATTTTAAAAATTGTAAAATTTTAAATTAGGGATTTTGTAAAAAATCAGTTGTGAATTGTTTATTAATTTTTATCATATTCTTGTCAACTTTTGGTAACAATCTTGATTTGGAATTTCACAATCTTAAAGTTCTTTTTTCCTTTAATTAATGGGTCCCTCAAAGAATTAAGGAATTCAATAAAAGAAAATAATTGTGAGAAACATAAAAGACAATGGATGGGTGATTAATTATTTATAAATTAAAAAATAATAAAAAATATTGTTAATGCTTACACATCTAAATTAATAAAAAAAATTGACATCGATGATGATTGGATTATAATTGAAATTTGAAAAATAATTATCATTAATGGTGATTGTCTTGAAATTGAGGTTTGTCATAAATTATAACAAATTTTAAAATAATTCATTTCATTGATGTTATTTGATATTCGGATTAGGAAATTTCAAAACTCTTTTTCTATCTTTGCTTTAATCAATGGGTTCCTCATAGAATTAAGGAATTCAGTAAAGAAAATAATTGTGAGAAACATAAAAGTCAAGGGATGTGTGATTAATTATTTCTGAAATTTATGATATGAACTCGAATTAAGTTGAAAATTTACTTACCGGGTAAAACTATACATCATGGTTAACTATCAAAAAAATTTAATATGATTCCCCAAAAAGAAAAATTATAAGATGATGCTCTAAATTAAATGAATGGATGGTGATGAGCACTATAGATTGATGAGAATCATAAATGAAAAGAGAAAGATACTGAGGCCATTTAAAGAGTAAGCGGACCTGCAAGGGTCCGGTCCGACTGGTCGCAAACGAGGGCGTAAGGCACGCTTCTCTACCACGTCTTGGGCTCGATACCTGCGAGGTACCAAGGGATTAGTCTGGCACGTTGTGCTGGGATACCCTGAGGCAGCGATTCCATCCTACTCAAAAAAAAAAAAAAAAAAAGAGTAAGCGGAGATTGTTAAATATCATGTTTTAGGCCACCTCTGTCTAGGAAACTATTTTATTTTAATTTTTTACTATTTATTGTAATTATATTCTCTGATTCTTATTATTGAGTTCTGGTTCTTTTATTGTAATTATATTCTAGTTCTGTCATCAATTCTCGTATCCTATGACTGCATTTTACTCCGTTATTAAATTTCAAGTTAGAATAAGGCCCGTAAATAGCACCACCATTCTCTTCCCTGCAAATAAAATTTCCTAGGTTGACAATGAAATAAATAGATATTGTGTTATAGTTATGAAAATTTAGAGGCTTAATAGATAAAAATTAAATTTTAGGAACTAAATAAAATTTTAAAGAATTCACTATTTCAAGAAATAAATTGAACTTCATTATTACTTTTTTTTTTATAATAAGTCAAAATGCTACCATGAAATAAAAGATTACAAGACAACTATACTATGGAAAAAGGAAAAGCACAAATACAACTAGAAGGGGGGCAGTGAAAAACTTGTCGTCATAAAGGGATATATCTTGTAATATTCAATCCCCTATATTCCCAATATTATATTGCCTTAACCACCGGCTGAAATTGCATTATTAAATTTAATTCAGTTTGAAATCAACGGCAAGGAGAGATTGTGATCAACGTCTAAAACTCATTATTGTCAGATTTAAATGGAAAATTTGGACTCCCGCCATGCATCCTCATAGTGACTGTTTGGACTTTGGAGGCAAGTTTCAGTGGCCCAATCGCGCGTCCAATGCTTTTGGCAAAATTTGAATATTTAGATAGAAGATTACCTTTAAGTCAAGCTGAGGTTATTCGCACGATTCCAATAAGCTACAAATTGGAGCTTGTGACTTCTCTCGCTCTTCTCGCAATTACTCCCTTCCCTTCTCGGCCAAGAACACAGCTCCTCCACAGTCTCTGACCATCTGCATGCGTTCTGCATTCTCGCCGGAAATGACGATCAAGGGCAAGGAAGTCGCCGGAACTGAAACTCGCTGGAAGTGGGGGTCGGAGTTGTTGTCAGCGGTGGTATCTCTTCTCTCTTCAGCTTTGTTTTTTGTGGTCTCTTTTCTCTCCGTATGCTGCCAATGATGAAGGAAGAAGATGAAGGGTGGTGGAGAAGAATGAGTGTCGGAACCAGACGTCGCCGGAAGTTGGGGGTCGTAGCTCTCTGTTTCACCGTCAATGAAGGACGTTGACGGCGTGGTGGCAGTTTGTTTCCGACGTAGGTGGAAGAGGGCGAAGTCCGACGCTGTGGTGAGGATGAAGGTGGTCGATGATGCCCTGTGAAGATGATGATGATGAAGTGCCGCCGGAAACCACAACAAGCTCGCCGGAGTTGGGGCCGGAAATGGGAAGTCCGATGGTGATAGTGTCGCCAGAGCTGAAGATGATGAAGAGGAAAGCGAAGGTGGTGAAATGAAGGTAGTGAACAGTGTTTTAAAGGTCCAAAACCGTGTTGATAGTAATAGAAGGAAGGAAAAAGAATCATAGTGCGAAGATGATGGAATTCTTCCTACTAAATAATCATATTAATCATATTGTGACTTAATTAGGGATCAAATTATATAAGACATGTAATCTAATTAGTTATATAATATTATTTTATCAAATTGTATTAATTTTAATTCCCAAATTTCCCAACTTTAATTTTTATAAATTTTTTATAGTTTTAAATTTAATTTCTCTCTTACTATTATCACAAAAATCATTCATGCTTAAGTCAATTCAAATAAGTTTTGCTTTTGCAAAAATCATTTATATAATCACAAATCCAAACATAAATCACATTACACAATCTGACTAGTATAAAAAATAAAATTATAAAAAATCAAATAGAAAAAATTATTTTTTTCAATCGTTGGAATCACACATATAGAGGGTGTTTGTTTTATGGGAAAATTGTTATAAAAGACCTCATTAGCCTAATATTTGCTGAATGGGACCTGACCTAATCTGTCATTAATTTCGCAGCAGGAAAAGACCTCAATGCCCTTAATGAGAAAAGAGAGGGAAATGAAAGAAAAAGGAATAGAAGCAGTGATGTCGGGCGAAACATAACGAGCGAATGTTTTTGATTTGGTTGAAGGCGCGCGAAGTTAAAGAGGGAAGGGAGAACTCGGTGGAGAAAATCGGACGAGAGTGTGGGGTGGCGGAGTGTGCGTATTGGAGGCGGCGGTGCAAGATTGGTTTCTGCTGTGGCGGCGAGGCGAGGTCTTAGGGTTGTTGCATTCTTGCGGCGGTGTGTTGCTTTTGCGGTGTCGAGGAGTTGTTGGGCACGGCAGCGGCGGCAGCAGCGGCGTCTCCGAGTAGTAGCGCTCTGAAGAACACCCAAGATCCGAGGTTTATGGTCCTGTTTTTCACTTTCTTCATTTTATCATCACCATTAATCTCGTTTGTTCTTTTTTATCAAGAGGTTGCTTCTGTTTATCATAATAATGTCTTTCGTTTGCGGTTCCAGTTGAACTAATCAGAATTTAGTGTGCTTAATGCTTATATGTAGTACCTAATTTCGGACTACATTCATTTTGTGTTTACCGAGCTCATGTTATCTGCTGACTGTGATTACTGTTGACAAATTTCGTTTTGTTTTATGCTGTTGGTTGTATTGTGTAAAATAGAGATTCTTAGTAATTATCTTTGTCTTGTTCATAAAGTGGAAGCTGTTAGTTATCTCATTTTTTATGCCAATGATTCTGCGCATCTGTCTATTTTTTATTGCTGAATAGCAATAAAGAAAGCTGCAAATGTAGTCTAATTCTCTTTTAAAGCCAGTAGACTACTGCAAAGTTTTACAGAGGAAAAGTGTTTTGTAGAAAGGAAATGGGAAATGCATCAATTCCATTCCATTTCCTTTATAGGATACACTAATTCTAGCTAGTGAAAGGATTGTGATATTCTGGGTCTAATGGAGTCATTCTTGTCAGAAGCTTAATGGGAATGAGACAAATATCACCTAAAATTCAGAGTTGCACTGACACTTGGTACTTCCCTGAGAATGGAATGCAAATGGAAGATTATGCAGTGTTTATTCATACTTTCTTGGTTCTGATTCTGTACTCTATGGTCAGTCGCATTTTTATATCCTGTTTCAGTGCTGGCATGGGTTTGCTTCTGATTTTTCTCTGCTTTTGCTCTTATCTGCCGATTTTGTATGATAATTTACATCTTGCAAAATGTTATTCTTAGCCTGTTGTCCTGAAGCTAATCCTCAGGTACTTACTTTAGCTGAAGCTGATCCTAATTTTTACTTAAGCAGAAGCTATTTTAAAGAGGCTTCCCGTTGATGACCTCATAAAGGATGCTGAGCCAACATTATTAATTACTTCTGATCAAGTACACACCATATCTTCTAATGAACTCTTTTTTTCTGGATCATCCTTGTACATCTGCTTATCCATGTGCATAAATTATCATGTCCTTGGGAATTCGATCTCCCAAAGGCAGTATTGCAATAATGCTATCATAAAATGCCATCAACATTGTCATTGTGTCACAGTGGCAAAAGAAGCCTTTTGCCAGTTTGGCGTATCATAAAATACTAAGGTTATTAACAGCCCAAAAATAGTTAGACTGTTCAATTAATTTGTATATCCTGGTCTCTTGGCTGCAGTCCTAGATAACCTCCATTTTCAAGTGCCCAAACTTGCACTTCTATGCTCTGTATCCTCATTAATAAAAGGCCAACTGGTGACAACCTCCTTCAACATAAGAATTGCAACTTTCTTTTCTTTGTTTGAGCAAAACTTGCATGTGCCTAACATTTGTTGTTAAATGATTTGGAGGTGGTTGTCCACGAAGGCATGATAAGGGAAAAGCCATCTAACAAAGAATAAGCTCGAAAATTCTTGAAAGCGTCAGATTCTTTAGCACCATTTCTTCCCCTGCCATCCTTTCACTTCTTCTGTATATATATATTACTAAGACTCTTATGCATTAGTATGCGGAACAAAATAAATGAGGATATAGGATAGAGTCTTTTTGTTGTTTCTGCCTTATTTTTTTATGATTTTCTGATTTTCTCTTGTCCTTCTCTTAATTTTGCTGCTCCTTCTGTTCCTTCATACTATTACTATCCTTATCGTACATTGTTCTGAATGTTTATAAACATGTGCAGTGATATTATTTATATAGACTATATTGAGAGAGTGAAACAGTTTGTAAGACATCATGGTGAAAAGAACAGGACGGAAAGGAAAGAAAGGAGTAAAAGGTGGGAAGGCAAGGTTGAATGGAGCACAATTGTTCAAGCGTGAATACTGGTCTGATAAAACAAGGAAAGGGAAACACAAGACAATACAAGACGCAGACCAAGAAGTGAGGGAGGCGTGGAAAAAATTGTCAAAGGAAGAAAAAAGTAAGTATTCCGAAAGGGCTAAGGAGGGTAGAGATCGTATAGGATGTCCCTCTTCAATCAAAGAAGGGGAGGTGCAGACACGATCCTCACTAAAACAATTTGTGGAATTTGCACAATTTGTGAGAAATGATGCAATGTTGACGGCGAAGGCTAAAAAAATTGGGTTTCATAAAATATTAGAAGTAACTTGTACGAAGATACCTCATGCACTCTGTGGGGAATTGGTTAAAGCGATTGACCCTACAAGTTGTTCAATATGTGTAAGAAACTTTAGGAGGGAAATTGTTGAACAGGATGTAAAAGATTTAATGGGTTTGCCTAATAAAGGGAGTGAGATCAAAGAGGAACATGATGCAAATTGTGACCAATTTAAAAAGTTGAAGGAAAAGCTTGCAAATAAAAGGTTCTCAGACATCAAGGTGATGATAGTTTCAAGGGAAGAAGAAGAGTTGTTTGAGCCATTGCTCGTTCTATACACCTTAGGGACATTGTTATGTCCTTCAAAAAATGGAGGTGTTAGCCACCGATTACTGAAAATTATATGTTGTGAGAACACTAGTTTAGGTGGTTTTAATTGGTGTAAGTTTGTGATCAATGAGGTGATGAAGGAGGTCACAGATTACAAGAATGTGTTAAAAGAAGGAGTGACAAGCAAGTATATCGGGGGTTGCCTTTATTTCGTCATGGTAAGGAATGTAACGTATCAAGATTCTCCGTTTTCAAAATTGAATATATAATCTATGGTTCTAAACTGAGTACTTTGGTTGCAGATCATGTTTCTCCAAACGTTTCCTTTGGATGGTCAAGCGGTCCCCTCGGCTGAATGTGCTTTACATTATTGGAATGATGCAAGGATCAAAGAAGCAGTGAAGCTGGAGTGTGAGAGTGATAAGGGGATTTTATTTTCATGTGGACCTTCGATCCCAGATAACTTTGGATGCAAATCAAACCGTGAGGATGACAAAACAACATGTGACACTGACACTGATTGCACACTTAAGCTTCCTGAAGTCACAATATTCAAAGAATCGGTAAGCTATAAATTTCTTACTGTGGTTGCATTTGTTTTGGTTTTATTGTACACACTTTGACACTGACTGAGCACTATCTGTGATTCATGTAGAGAACTAGACAGATGTATTGTCGGATTATGGGAAAGGTCGCTCAATGTGTTGCAACTGAGTTGTTAAAGATGGAAGCTGCAATGGAGCAAAAAATTGGCAATGATGGTGAAGTCAAGGTTAATATTGTTGTGGATAACGAAAAAAGTGAAACCCAAGTCCAAGTTGAATCTATTCCTAAGGGCACAAACAACAAAAGTGCTAAAAGGAAGGGCACAAACAACAAAAGTGCTAAAAGGAAGGGCAATGCCGAAAATGCAAGTGTGAGTGATGTTAAAGTTCATGTTGATGACCATGAAAGAGAAAATACGCATGACAAAGGGAAAGGTGAAGATGAAATCAATTATGATAATCAGGAATCACATTCATCGTCATTTATGCCACTTCAGGTTATTCCCTATGATCATCAGGAGGAAGTTACGAATATTGACTGTGATGATGATATGGTGCCTTTAAGAAGGTCTCAGAGGATAATAAGACCTGCAATACATTCACCATTCCTCCCAAAAATAGGGAAGACAGGGAGACCTAATGCAAAGGAGCGGTTGTATGAGTACTGCACACGTAGGACTAACCCGATAGTTGGGCAAGAGTTATATGTAGAAATTCATGAATTCTTTCTGAAGAAGACCGAACTGACTTGCTTCAGCCGTAGGGGATGGATAAGCGAATGTGTAAGTTGAGCTTGCTACTTAAGTTTTACATTATAATAACTTACACTCCACATGAGAGTGCTAATCAACTAACATTGCAGGTTGTAACACTCATTTCACATCTTTTAGTCGATGAACAAAAATATAGTGATGAAGGACGCGTTACACGTCATATCTTCCAGCCTCTTTTTATGGTCAGTCTAACCTAATTCATTTGATTGTCATTTACATTGCATAAAGATTGTAATCGTGTTTTGTTCAGTTATGTGTAATATTACTAACTCGTCCGATTGTCATTTACATTGCATAAGGATCGCATGTTGGGAGATATAGACAAGTGGAAGGTTGACAATCACACAAGATTCATTGACCCTAACAAATTAGGATACAATTTATCAGAGTGTGATTTTGTGTTCGCGCCTGTGGTTCGTGATCATCACTGGTTTTGTTATGTATTTGTGAAGAAAGAGCTCACGGTCATTTAATTTTGGCATGTCATGTGTGTTCATTGGCGTCATTGTTCTAATATATATCTTCTCTTGTGTTTGACTTAAATAACATTCTTCCACATATCTGTACACATTACCATTCACATGTTTAATGCATGCACATGCATGTGGGCATGGTACACCACAGCTTTGCCAACCCTTGCAAGCACATTCTTTCAAAGCAATATTTACACCAACACGAACTTCTTCAATTTGAACTTCAAATGTGTGTTCAGAATATTGCAACACCAGCATCCCTTCACTACACAACACATTCTCCTTTAACTTTGCTTCTATATTAGGTCCCACTCCATTTTTCTATAAGGTAATTGCATTCTTGCAAGCAAACAGTTTTTTTGCTAGCTTTTCTCTATGCTCATTTATTAATGTCAACACATGATGTTTCCTCTCTTTCACAAGCCATGCGTTAAATGACTCAGCCAAATTGGTAGTAATATTCTCCCACCTTCTGAATGGGAATCGTGACAATGCCCAACGGTCAATATCACCATGCTCTTCAAGCCAGGTTAACAATTCACGGGCAAAACATCGCATATTGGCTAAAGCTCTTTCGAAGTTACAATCCAATCTAGCATATGCAATACCATATAGCATCTTTAAAGCATCATCCTTCTTGATTTGGGTATTTCTTCTCGGGCCTCTATAGACCTTTGAATACTCTGCGCTAAAGTTCTCTTTGACATGCCTATAGCAATAGGCATGCCTCTCACTCCCAAAGACATTTCTGACAGCATGTATTATTGCATTATGTCTGTCGGACACAATCACCACTTCAAGAGAGTTTAAAATGTCTTTCACATTTTGCATAAACCATGTCCAATCATCAATAGTCTCCCTACTCACTATGGCATAGGCAATAGGGTATAGCTGATTATCAGCATCAAGCGCAGATGTAGATAACATTGTCCCACGATACGGCCCACTAAGGTGAGTTCCATCGACATAAAGAATTGGTCTGCATCCTCCTAAGAATCCTTCGACAGAACATCCATATGCAATGAATAATCTATTAAATGTATGGTTACGACAAGCTTCCCATCTTGCCACTGTCTTCGGGTCAACTTCAGTTAGTCTCCTGCAATACCAAGGAATCAACATGTATGATTGCTCAGGTGATCCTTGTATCTCAGCTAGTGCTTTCTTTTTACCTTTCCATGCTTGATCATAAGACATTGATAAACCATATTCCCTATAAACCTCACGTCTTATCTCATGAGGTGGTTTATCTAAACAACCCCTCAATCCATCTTTTATTATAGAAGCAGTCATGCTAGAGGTCAATTTGCGATGTACAATCAGATTATCCTGTGCTGAGTGATTGTGGTTCTCCACAAAGGTATGCACACGTAAGAAGCTTGACTCTTCCCCCCCACTTGATATGCAGTAATTTTCCATGGACAACCATCCACATTACACCTCACTATCATCTTATTTGCACAATTTCTCACAAATTTGTATGCAAATTTATGTGCCAAACTATACTTGTACAGTGAATCTTTAAATTCAACAGCATTCTTAAACCTCTTATCACCTGAAAGCAAATCCTTCCACTTCTCAGCACCATACTCAGGGATAGGTGCAGGTGCGCTCTGAATTACATATGGCCTATCTTGTGATATCCTACTTGATGATGATTCACCAATGCATAACCCGTACGATCCTCCCAAGCTCTCTGGCCTGCATCAAAACTTTTTGTCAATTACTCACTCATTCTGCCATACCACTTTAAAACACATAAAAAGTACATGTAACTCACCTTTGTGACATTATCATGGGTTGCTCTTCATCTATCAACTCACTAGCATCTTCAACTATATACAAATGTGCACATTTGTCATTAAATTGTACTATTTGTTTCACTCCTTCATCATTCTCTATGTCTACAACAGTGCTTTCATCTAATGATGACAATGTACACCTTAGCTGAAATGTTTTCCCTTGAATCCCAAGACACGAATATATTGTTCTTTTAAGCTCATTAAGTGACATTCCTTCTCTTACTATTCTTCCATTTGCTCTCCCACCAATATATTGAGTCCTCCCTTGGTCAGTGACAATCTTCCCACCTATGTGGAAGAAGCAATAAATTTCTTTTTCTACCCTATTCATCATACTGAACAAAAACCTACAGTTGTCAAGGGAGATTTGAATTTTTTAATTCCTAATCTCACCCTTACAAAAAAAGACATAAGGGACGAGTTTTGGATTACAAACATAAATACATAATGAGACATATGATAATAAGAACAAATATATATATATATATATATATAATAACAGCAAGGTCAATGTAAGGATGACACCAACAAATGGAGAAGTAATGATTCAAAAAAAGACACTCATGTATATAAATGCAAAAATTGTGTCTGAAATATGAGCAACAAGATGAGCATATAACATTGTTTTCTTTTGAGGGTCATATGTCGAGACATGTTAAATGAATTATGGAGGGTGTATCCATATATATATAGAGAGAGAATATGCAAGGAGAATGTTGGCATCTAATTAAGTGCCATCAAATTCAAGATTAGTAGCTACGTATGATAAATAATCATTCAAATCAGACATAATACGCTACTCTGTAAACAACTCAACATTGGATACAAATCTATCTACTACAAAGTAAATGGAACCTTGATGATTATGGAGAAATCACAAAACAAAAACCTAGCTCTAGAATAAGGGTCTTCACACAACTCACCTCCTCTTTACTGATACATCGAACCTCCACCAGCATCCATAATGAACGACGACCAGAACGGAGGATTTTTATCTGTGCACATCTAAGGAGAAGAAGCTAGCAAGAAGAGATGTCAATCAGTTGCTCTGTTTCTTACGAGGCAGCTAAGGAGAAGGAGCTAGGAAACAGAAATATCAATCAACTTGCTCTGTTTCTTACGAGGCAATTCGTTTTGTTCCTTTTCCTTTCATTTCCCTCTCTTTTCTCATTAAGGGCATTGTGGTCTTTTACTATTGCGAAATTAATGACATATTAGGTCAGGTCCCATTCAGCAAATATTAGGCTAATGAGGTCTTTTATGACAATTTTCCCTTGTTTTATTGATTGCGCAGCTAATTGGGTGATGTAGGAGAGGAATCGGCATTCAACAGTATTTTAGTTATTTGGAGATGTTTGTTTTGGCGATGGAGTTTAAGGAGAAAAAAGCCAAAAGCTCTGAAAGTTATAAGCTTCAGACTAAAGCTTATTTTTACTCAAGTGATGACTTTAACAGTATTTTTATATCTTTGGGGATTAATGAGGTATTCAAAATCATTTATAATTACAAAACTTCTTTTATAAAAAATGTTCTAAATAATTTTCTCTTTCTTTAGATAGTAATATTCTGTTGATTAGAGAATACTTTGGGATAAGAGTTTAGGCAAGTTTTGAGTTTTGTCAATATATGACTGTAAAAATGTAGAGAATAATTAATAATTAATTTTAATAAATTTATATTTATTATTTAGTTGTTTTATGATTTTATAAACATGTCATAAATTAGTTTCTATATGGTGTTTTTACCGATTAAATTTAGCTTAAATAATTTATTTGGATTATTAGAGGTATTATTAAGGTTTTAATCGGTTTATTTTATTAGATTTTGAGTTATGTGAAAATATGAGTTAGGATTTAATATTTAAATTAGAGTTTGATATAATTTATAAAATTTAAATTTGAGGTGCACAATAGAACATATTTTTGGAGTGTACCAATTTAAATTAGAGTTTGATATAATTTTATTTAAAATTGTACAATTGCCAAATTTTCAAATTTAATTTTTGAGAAAATTGTGAAAAAATCCCTTTGTGTGTAGATATCTTTCCAGGTCCCATTTGACAATTAAATTGCCAATGAGGGCTTTTTTCACAATTATCCCTAGAGCCAGTAATATGAGCCCAACCCACGGGCCCAACCCGTGAGCCCGTGGGTTTTGACGGGTTAGGGTTGGGAAAATCCCAACCAGAAAAAATGAGGGCCGCATAGGCCCACACTGCATAACCCGCCGGTTGATGCGGACCAACCCGCGGGTTGGCGGGTTGACCAGCAATATTTTTTATTTTTTATTTACATATAATAATTTTACAAAACTTATAAGTTTTCCACTTCTATCTTGGTATCTCCCAATCCAAAGAGAAAAAATTTTAGCTTCTTCCCTTTTTCTTTAAACAAAATTATTATATCTTGGTTGCTTGAGGATGAGTTTATGTTTTGTTTATAAACTTTAACAAATTTGATAACTTTATCTCTTAAATTATAGATTATGTTTTTAAATTTTTATAAAAGAAATGATTGATATTAGGAAGTTAAATTTAATTACTCATATATATGTGTATCATATTTTCAATCATCTTTAAAAAATATGAAATTTTTTTTTTAAAAAAAAAAATGCGAGTCCGCGGGCTGGCCCGCAACCCGCACACTGCGGGTTAGGGTTGGCATTTTGCCAGCCCGCAGAGTACTGGCTGCACAGGCCCGCACTGCGTGAGCCGCGGGTTGGTGCGGGCCAGCCCGCAACCCGCGGGGTGGCCCGTATTCCCAACTATAATTATCCCTTCATTTTTTCATTTTTCATAATATTTTCAATTTTTTCTCTCTTAATTAATATAAAAATCACTTATGCAAAAGTCAAACCAAACATCATTCACTTTTACATAAGTTACTTTAAGTTACTTATCCAATCACTAATCCAAATACTCCTCATTTTACCCCATTTTACTTTTTTCCAATATTAAGATTCCATAAGTTTAAGTAAAAATAAGTTACTTATCCAATCACCAAAACAAACACACCCATAATCATCCTCTGCGTTGGTGCACAGACACACACGCAGCATGGGCCCCTTGCAGCACCGAAACAAGGAGAAAAAGAAAAGGTAAGAGGGATTATGAGTCTTTTTATTTTTTGCCAATGAGAGGGATTACAAGTCAAAACTTGACTCTAAACGCAATCCAGAAAACTATACTGTGACACTGTCACGGCCTCACGGGAATTCCCATTTGGGTTACAAGATAGACATCATTTACGTCCTTCTTAAATTACAAATTACAAAGTAGTACAGCACTTGTAATATCCAATGATTGTGATCCACCCAGATTCCACAGAAAGAATGCTTGCCCATTCAACAAAGAATATTTTAACCCGACAATTTGCCCTGATCGCACAAGCAGTCATGCAAGTAAAGATCATGAGGACTTCAAAAATTTCACCCCATACACTCAATCATTCGACTCCAGCAACACAGCTGTGAGAGCTCCAGAAGGCTTCATCCAGGGTGAAAAGCTGGTTCCTGCCACAATTTTGCTCACTCTATTCTTTCCATAAGAAAGCTTCAATAGCACCGGCAAAGTCTGATGGAAGAGTCCTCTCTTTATAGGCGGCATACAAGAGTTGCAAGGTGTCGCCCACTCAAAATTAAGGAAAATCTGAATTCACTAGATTCATCCACAAGTTTGCAAGTGTCACGAAATACTGCTTCCCAGTCCAGGTTACCATTTTCAAACCTGACAAAAAAGAAAACCATGCTAAGATTGCCCAGATTAATTAATGATCCAGATTCTCTGTTTTTCATTTTTTAAATTAACAAAAGACACTCAGTATGAGCATATAATGCAGAAAGACCCTAAACAACTAAGATCCTGTGACACATTTCATTTCAGTTCTTTTGCCCGTCTCCATGTGTATTTCAGTGGGTATGAAAGATTGACCTGGCAGGCTTGCTCTAATCACCAGAGAAAATCAGTGAAGGTTCACTGCAACTGTATCGTTTTGACTAGCATGAAAAGATTTGGCTGGAGAGGATGTGCATGTAAAAAATTGGCCAAAGGGCAAAGGACCAAAGGGAAAACCAGAGTTTTAAAAAACAAGATAAAATGTTTATGGTGATGCGCTTTCACAAGCTAGTGATTGGTTTCCTAATCTCTAAAAATGGGAAACTGGAAATGTTGAGACGTCACCACCAATTAAACGCACAATGTATGGTATCGCATACTGTGATATCTACCATTACATGGCAAAAAAAAAAAAAAAGATATCTACCATTCAGGTGAGACACACTTGACGCACACTATATATCTCTCTCACTTAAACAACACTATCACGTGGTCCCTCCCATTTAAAACCCTGATAATGTAAATATTTTAAGCCAAATTTCGTTGTTTGCATTTTGAAGACAGTTAAAACTATTGAACAATTACCTGGTATAAAACCAACAGGCAAGGCTGCCAATTGGCAAGTGGTTTCATCTCCAGTGAAGACACAGCTCTGAAGTTCTTGCTCATCAAGCTCGTGAATATACTTAATGGATTCAAGTAATTCCCTTGAAATGCCAGCTCGCTCTACATTATTTTGATTTGAAACACAGAGAAGGGCTTCTGCAAGTCCTGAATCAGACCATATGGTATAACACTCATTCAAAAGTGCAAACAATCTTGCAGGATCTACAGAACCAGATAACATCCATGGCTTGTGAAGTTTGGCCGAGAGTCCAACAATTTCTGCCACTCTACAAATTTCTCCAAGTGCATGAATATACTTATAGCCTGTGTCAACCAACCATCCCACAAACAGGTGGCGTTTCTTTAGGACTAAATATAAATTCTTTAAACATTATTAGCAATAGCCAGTAGCTTACCTTTTGGGTTAGATAATATTTGGTCATGGACATTCCTCTGTACTGACTGCTTCCAAATGAAGGCACCGTGTTTCATCTCCTCAGAACAAACTAAGGCCATTTTGGACCACGCAGTAAGATAATTAGATTGTTCCTCTCTTGACCCCAACTTGAGAACTTTCAACGTTGATAGCGCATCTTTTAGGAGTTCAATAGCAGATCTTATATTTGTCTCAGCCTATTCAAAATAAAGTATGCAGTGACGGGTATTAATAAAGGTCAATCAACCTGTGCAAAAGATTATCAATAAATTAAAAATATCAATAAGTAATTGCTGTCCATATTCATCAAATTAATCTCAAAGGGAATTGGTAAAATTACTACCTCTGTGGCAGAACCTAAAGCAGTTATAAAATCAAGTAAACTGCTTAAAGTTTATCAAACTCCACTGACAGTTCAAAATACCATTTGCACATGCAAAGGCATGGATCTTAAAACATAAAATACTCAATATTTTAGGAACTTCACGTACCATTGACAACCTTGATGTTAGCCTGTAATCTGACTCAAGAGGTTGAAACCTAGGTTCCTTCAAAACTTCAATAAGCTTGTCAAGACACACATTTCTTGTTGATTGATTCTCTGAAATATGTTCATTTGGTAGGACATTATACTGATGTAGCGTGTCAGAGAATTCCTAAAACAGGAAACAAGAGGAAACAGGAGTGAGTTTTTATTTAAATACAACAACAGAGGTAACAGCCATAAAAAGCAGGGAGACATGAGCAAACAGCAAAAATAGAAATGTAAACAAAAAAGTTAAATTTCTCAAAGATATTCTAATGGCCACCTGCGAGTTTATCAAAATTGGAACTCTATTTAGAAATCATGGATGCATTTACATGATTATGTAGAGAATTTCAAAATAATATTCCACAGAAAAGCGAAGTACACCCCTGAACATCTTTGAGTTATGACCACTGCCTACAAACGGTGCACTTCATTCTAGTCTAGCACCAGAGTTCAAAAACCTCAGAACTTGTTCCAAGGAGGTATCTCATCCCTTATCAATTCATTGTTTATTTTCACACATCTAATCACACAATCAATCAGATTACTGGGGTGATCAGGCTGTCCCCCAGGACCTCCTGGGAAAAAGGTGCTGAGCTTATGAGAAGAATTTGAAAACAACATACAGTCATACATCATAACAAACATGCACGACTACACTGTGATAATATTGTCTGAGCACATAAACTAACCTGAATTTCTTCCTGCAGAGCCTTTGCTTTTTCTTCTTCACCATTAAGTGTAGCCTTGCTTTGACCATTCTAAGTATTTCACGTAAGAAATAAATTTTAGAATCACAAAGCACTAACATTTTCTATAAAAGAATGCAAGCCAGTAAATAGTTATCAACCTTGAGATCCTGGAGATGGAACAGAACAGCATTGCACAATTCATCTGTCAATTTGCAATAGAAATCTACACAATCAGATGGTTCTAGTTTCGCTGATGACTGAAGAGGTAAGTCCTTGTGATCTGTAACAGACCCCTGATATTTGCTCTTTTCTTCACAGAAGGCATCCTTAAATTTCCATGACTCATTCTCACTACCATCACCACCATTAATCAAATCAGGTTTCAAAATCGTTGTTAAAGGTTGTAGCCTGTTTTCACTGACTTGCGGTTCATGATTAGAATGAGTTTTTTCCACAGATTCAAGGCTTCTAGCTCCATGAGAAGCATCCTTAAATTCCCAGGAGTCATCATTAAAATCATCATCACCAGTGACCAAATTGGAGTCCAACACTGCCTGCCCATTTTCACTCGCTTTTGGTGTACCATGAGAAGTTTTTTGTTCAGCTTGACCATATAAATTCCATATCAAATCATTGATAGATAAGCTGGAACCAGGGCTATTAAAGCTATTCCTTATCGAGGATGCTGGTGCATAAGAAGAAAAACCTTGAAAGACAGAATGCTCTCCAGTATCTGGCATCTCATCACCAAATATTGATAGGGACAAGACTTCCCTATGATTCTCTGAGTTTACTTGGCTCTTCTGGGAATTTAAAAGAATAGTAACAATAAGATTATTGCTACAAGAATAATAAAGACTAAATTGATGGCTAAATAAAACAACAATTCTTCCGTGAAACCTAGCGTCAAAATTAAGAATTTAGCATTTAATATAAAACATGATATCAAACTGATCCAATACCTTCTGATCTGTTCCAACTTCTGAAACTGCATCCTTAGATTCAAACAACTTTACATCAAAGTCAACATTGGAATTTGCAGGGAAAGCATTGAAATTTTTGTTGTCATCATCCTGCTCTTTTTTAGAATCTGACTCTGGTGTGAGATGGACTTCTCCCAGAGAACTAGGATGGAAATTAGAGCCAAAATTCAAGTCATCAGACCAATGAGATTCTGCTATAACATATTGATCATCAGGATTACCTGGACCTTCATCACCAATTTTGGGTACATTCTCACCAATCGTATCTATGGCAGGCAACTTTGGAGCGTCCTAAATACCAAATCCAGAGCATGTAAACGAATGTTCCTTTAAAATCTGAACACTGTCATACAAAATGAGATAATTATGTTAAAGTGACCTACCAAATTACGATTTGATCCTGATTCCAACACTTGAATATGATTTTGCACTGCAGAACTAGGATTGAACTCAAATCCCAGGTTCCATTCATCAGCTTTGTGCGAAATCCTACTGGATGAGTCCAACATGTCACCGACTTCAAATGCAGCATTATCGAAAGTGAATGCATATTCATCTGCACCGGTTGTTTCATGTTTTGTCTGTTCTACCTTGACAGCAGAATGCAAACATGTTAACTAAATTAAATCCTTACAAATCAGTATGAGGATGTGTACATTAATAGACACGTTAAAGAGAAAATATATTCATGTGATGAAATCAATCTCCCAATTAAGAGCATTGGAATCAGTTGATTAAGGCATATAAAGAAATCACATCGAGACTCAAATTACAGCAGCACAAAATGAAGCACATAAAATACAAGAAAATACAAACTCGCATTTCCTTAGTAACGTTCTTTTCATTTTTTATTCTGAAATCTGAATAATCGAAATGCCCTTGCTCCTGGTCTAGGATGCTAAGGATAAGAATTGCACAAATCCATGCTCGATTAACCGAACTTGGCAATAACAATACAACTAACGTTTTGGAAACTAATAAGGAGACAAAAAATAGGCATGCTTGTGATAGATATCCTCTAAAGTCCATCACTTACTTAAGCATAAGCAGCATCTCATCAATTTAAAACCTTGGTTATCAATGCAATCATGTCAATTTTCCTTCATTACCTTCCTATCACTTCTCTCAGTTTGGATTTCAGATTCTGCACACTTGAATTCCCATCCACCATCGTCATCACCCGTGTCCTCTAATTCATCAACAGAATCAGAATTCAAATTGTTAAGAACGGAGTTTAGTCCATTCGCGTCTGCATTGGAAGCAGCCACAATCGTAATCGAGCTGACGTCGTTAGAGCTTGCTCCGGGTAAATTCGAATCAGACACACTTAATACTGAAATCGATCCGTCGTCATGATTAATCTGCGGGCTTTGATTATACAAATTCGCAATTAAATCATTGATTCTAATGGCACCATTCGAATCGGATTCCTTCTTTACGGAATCGCCATTCTTTTTAGAGAACACATTGGCATCATCTCCAAAAGGAAGATTGTCTGCGGTGGGTTCCTCCTCAACCTCCTCCTCGCCAAAGATTGACAGCGGCAGAGCACCCTGGGGCTTATTCCACCCGGCCTTTTCTGGCTCCGCCGGGGTCGATGCCAGCTCAACCCGATTGATCTCGTTTACAGGGGAGCTGTTATTCTGTGTAAGATCTTGGGAAACCTGAGACAGGTCAAAAAAATCGTAAGTGTCGGAGGGGTTAGAGGGAAAGTTGGGAGAGAAGAGTCCATTAGGCGTGTGGGCTGATTCGCCATTGATCTGATTGGAATAGTTCATGAAATCGCTCCAGTCGTCATCGTCGGCGGGGAGGTCTTTCCCATTGTTCTGAACAGGGTGATTTGGAAAAGAAACAAACTTGAAGTCACCAAAACTCTCGTCATCATCGTCGTCTGCCAGATTATCAGCCATGGCAGAGAGACTAGACACGCGCCTTTACCTTTCTGTCGGTGTCTATCTCCCTGTATGTGTGTTATGGCTTTGCCTTGGCTCTCTTGCTAATGCCGTTCATGGGGTAGGGACATCCCCTGGGTTTGCCCGGACAGCTATGCAACGCTTACTCCTCTAGACTACTACTGGCGATCTCTCTGAAAAAATTGATTTTTACTCGCGTTTTCTTAAAAAGAAAAGATTATTGTTGCCGCCTTTGTTTTAATGATATTAAATTATTCATTTAAGTTTCAATTAAATGCATTATTAATATGATACTAATTTTTTAAAACACCATATCAAGTTACTTACATCAATTACATTAAGTGTTCCAAAAATACATGAGCACGTGTCCTATTTTATGTATTTAGTTTTATAATTAATGAATAATAAAACGTATGATAGCATATAATTGAAGAATTTAGTGAAATGGATATAAATAACTTGATGCAAGTATTTTTCCTTTTTTAAAAGCTAAATTGTTTGAGGAGAATATTTTATCACATTAAATAAAGAAGCCATTTTAATTTTAAACTATTGAACGTTAGTTACAAAAGAATTTAATTTCAGTCATGTTTTGGCCCCCTCTTTTTTTTTTAAACAAAAATACTCCTTCCAATTTTAATATAAGACATATTTATCTACCAAATATAATTAAATTAAAAAAATTAGTTTAATTGGTAAATAAGACATACATTTTTTAAAACATTTTAATCATTTTTTTTAATTGATTATTATTAAAGAAACATCAATTTAAAGAATATCGACAACTATAAAAAAAGATGTCTTATGGCTATGCGAATAATTATCCGGTTGAAGGTAAATACCAAGGTTCAGACTCAATTTATATGGTATATTATATACAGATGTGGACTGTTAGTTATATAACAGAATCAAACTAAGCCATGAGTCGTTTTAATTTTAAACTATAAATATTAACTACAAAGAATTTCAATGATGTTTTTGTGATCCCTTTTTTTTTTTAAAAAAAAAAAAGATATGGTATAGACCCCCGAACTAAGATGAAATAGCCAGTTGAATGTTGATACTAAGGTTTAAACGCCTGTAGGATAATTTTTTTTTTTTTTTTAAAAAGGACTTGGACTGTTAATTTAAGTATATCATATATATCTGTATACAATATAATCAAACTAACTCAGCCGTGCGCCGTATTTCTAAGCCTGTGTATGGAGATCCATTGGCTATGAGATGTAAATAGAAGAGAATCAGAGGCTCTCTGGTTAGATTAGTAATATGGTGCACAAAATATGTAGATTTTGTTTTAATTAATTAAGGTGACGTGTAGATTAATTGGGCCCAGGCATGACGCTCCTTTAATTCTTGTCTAGACTCGGAGAAGGAAGATGAGGTCGCTACCCAGTCCTGCCGCAGCGGTCTTCTCCAACTCTCTGGTTTTGAGTATCCCTCACTAGATCAGATACATATCATGCTTTGTTCGTGTGTACATCACCAAATCCAAATGCCTCCATGCAGGAGCATATACATCTATATAACAAGTAATTAAGGGACAAGTGGCTTGCAAGTTGCAAATCCAACCAAAGGCACGGCCGCAGCAGGTAAAATATCTGTTAAAAGTGTTAGATGTAGTCAACAATGGTGAACGTAGAAAGTCTTAGAGTTAGGTTAGAGTTAGGCACTACTTGTCTGATTCATACGTTTGATTTTGTATATAAATAGGCATATGTAACATTGATTAAATACAATCAATTCAGTAGTCCAATTCTCTTCATGGTATCAGAGCTTTGGAGAAGAAAATAATTGACACTGAATTCACAAAACTCACCGTTGTGTTCTGCAATATCAGAACCAAAATCGGTGACTGTCTCTGACGTTGTCGGTGCGTGTTCTAGCACCCCCGTCACCAGTCTTTGTCTCTGACGTTGTCGGCGTATCCCGGCGCCCCCGTCTCCCGTTCAGTATTGTTGTCCAGCGCCAGCACCGCTATGTTCTGAGCTTTGCCGGCGACCTGAACGGAGAAGAAGAACGGAGTTTCAGGCTCGATTTGCAGCAACCTTCACTTCCTCCGGCGAGCCACCACCACGCTGTCACCTTCGTTCCCCATTCCCGGCGAACCTCATTTGCCTCTGGATCTTCACTTCCTCTGGATCTTCATTCTCGTCTCCGGCGACTGCAACCTCCCTCGCATCTAGACATCCGACGCCGTCGCCTCTCCGCTTGCCGTCACTCACCGTCGACACACCTTTGTTCTTCGACCTCCTCTCGCCGTGACTCTAATCCAAGGAGAGCAAGGGATCGAGAAAGAAGACGCGAGTTTGCTGCAGGAGTCTGTCTAATTATTTAATTGGGTCGAAGACTAAATTGTCATTATTCAAATTCGAAGTATCAAATTGTCATTTTGAAATTCAAAGGACCAAACTGTCATTTTGGAAATTTGAAGGACCAAACTGGCATTTTGAAATTCGAAGGACCAAACTGGTATTTCTGAAATTTGAAAAACCACTCTGTCATTTTTTTCTCTCCCGTCATTATGTCTACAATTTCATATGCCTCTTCCTCTGTGCCTCGATCTGGCTCAAATGACATCTCCACTGTCCTTATTGTTTCTGAGAAACTCACCAGTGACAATTATCGAGAATGGTCTCAATCCATGATTCTCGCTCTCGATGGAAGGGACAAACTTGAATACATAACTGGTGAGGTAAAAAAACCTCCAACCTCGGAGACCAAGGAATTTCGCAAATGGAAGTCCGAAAATGCATTGGTATCCTCTTGGTTAATCAATGCGATGTCATCCTCAATTA
Source organism: Inga laurina (assembly GCA_963855925.1). Classification (NCBI taxonomy): domain Eukaryota; kingdom Viridiplantae; phylum Streptophyta; class Magnoliopsida; order Fabales; family Fabaceae; genus Inga; species Inga laurina. The sequence continues at coordinate 1,212,329 of OY979708.1, read as the reverse complement.
AGAAAAGTTTTATGTACCTTCCCTCAGCTCAAGAAATTTGGGAAGCTCTTCGTGAAACATACAGTCCTGTGGGAAATAGGTCCCGCATATTTGATGTCAAGCAAAAGATATGGCAGCTAAAACAGGACCACATACCACTCAGTGATTATTATCTAGAAAAATCTTCACTTTGGCAAGAGCTTGATGCCCTACAGAATCAAACTTATCATTGTGGGGCAGATGCTCTAGAAGATCGCAAAGCAAAAGAAGCAGAGAGAGTATATGAGTTGCTTGCTGGTCTTAATGTGGTTTATGATGATGTTCGGGCTAGAATTCTTAGTCAAGAACCCTTACCATCAGTGCGTGAAGTCTATACTTTCTTGCGAAATGAAGAAGATAGACGTAAATCAATGCTTCAAAATTTGAATAATTCCGCTGCTAATTCTGAGGCCTCAGCACTTGCTGTTCAATCCATAGAACAAAAAGGTTCTAAAGGTCGCCCATTCTGTGATCATTGCAAGAAACAGGGGCATACTAAGGACACTTGCTGGAACCTCCATGGTAAACCTGCTGACTGGAAGCCGAAGAAAGGGAAAGGAAGAGGTTACGTGGCTGAAACTTCCAAGGAATCATCCCAAAGTGATCCTCTACACAAAATCATGGAAATGCTAGCCACACTACAGACTACGACCAAGCCTACTGCCACAGTGGTCAAGAGAGGTAATTTCTTTCAAGCTTTGGCTGTGATAAAAGAAAAATGTACAGGGAATTGTTGGATTGTTGACTCAGGTGCCTCAGATCATATGACTGACAGTAAGGCTCTCTTCTCATCCTATACGCCTATTACCAAGGGTGTAACTGTACGAATTGCTGATGATTCTGCACCTATTGTTACTGGAATTGGTTCCATCAAAATCTCAGCTGCACTTACTCTTCACTCCGTATTACATGTTCCAAAGTTGAAGTGTAACTTACTATCCGTAAGTAAATTGGCTAATGATGAACATTGTCAAGCTAACTTCTTTGCTACCTACTGTATTTTTCAGGATCTGCTGACGGGGACGACGATTGGGAGTGCTAAAGAGCTTGATGGTCTTTATTACCTTAATGAAAGTGATCGTTCTCAAACTTGTAATAAAGTGTCTCTCCCTAGCACCAGTAACCTGGAGTTATGGCACAAACGATTAGGTCATCCTAATTTACATTACATGTCTCAAATGTTTCCATCCCTTGTTTCTAATAAAAGCACCTCTGTTTTTCATTGTGATTCATGTGAAAAGGCTAAGCATCATCGTACTTCATTCCCAAAAATCCCATATCAAGCCTCAAAACCTTTTTCCACAATTCACAGTGACTTATGGGGACCATCCCGCACACCAAACCGATCAAAAACAAAATGGTTCATCACATTCATTGATGACCATACACGTGTCAGTTGGGTCTACTTGTTGAAAGATAAAACAGAGGTGTATCAAACGTTCCTTAACTTCCACTACATGATCCAAACTCAATTCCAAACCCAAATCCAGATCCTGCACACCGATAATGGGACTGAATATTTCAATCAGGCCCTCTCTACCTTCCTGGCTGAAAATGGCATTGTTCACAAAAGTACTTGTCCCAATACACCTCAGCAGAATGGTATTGCTGAACGAAAGAATCGGCATATTCTTGAGACTGCCAGAGCCATTATGTTCAGTAGTACTGTTCCTAAATATCATTGGGATGATGCTGTCCTAACTGCCACATTTCTCATTAACCGAATGCCAAGCCGACCACTGTCTTACAAAACGCCACTTCAACTTCTCCACCAATACTATAATCTCCCATACCTTGAAAACACTCTGCCACTCCGGGTGTTTGGGTGTACATCATACGTTCATCTCCATCACACCAACAAACTTGACCCTAGAGCCCTTAGGTGTGTCTTCCTTGGCTATTCTCATTCTCAAAAAGGATACAAGTGTTATGATCCAGTCTCCAAACGTTTATTTGTCACCTGTGATGTCACCTTCCTTGAGAATACACCTTTTTATACCTTGTCTGCAATTCAGGGGGAGAGAACTGGTGAATTTCAGGCAAATGAAACACCAAAGGATGACCAGACATTCACAATTTATATACCTACCCACATAGAACCTGCTCCTGATACCTCTGATACACCTGATAACAACTTTGAGATTCCTGATAACCTTGATACCTCTGATAATGTGCCAATTCCAGGGGGAGACACAAATATGTGGGGTAATACCTACATGCGACGACACAAAAGAGGTAATAAACCACAGGCTATTAGCACTCACCAGGAGTCAGTACCAGAGGCAGGTCCAAGAGAAACAGAAGGTTCTGATCTTAATCTTCCCATTGCGGTGCGAAAACAACCTAGACAACCCAGATCAAACACTAGATATCCTATGGAGAAATTTGTCTCTTATAAGGCTCTTTCATCTAAATACAATGCATTTGTCTCTCATCTTGATAAAATCAGGATACCAGACACGATTGATGAGGCTATGGCTATACCTGAGTGGAGACAAGCTGTCTTAGAGGAGATGGAAGCTCTCAAGCGAAATAAGACATGGGATGTAGTAAATCTACCTGAAAGGAAAAAGGCTGTTGGATGCAAATGGGTATTCACTCCTAAATATAGAGCAGATGGAACACTCGAGAAATACAAAGCTAGATTGGTTGCACAAGGTTTCACACAAAAATATGGGGAAGATTACACAAAAACATTTGCTCCGGTAGCCAAGTTGAATACCATCAGAATACTATTATCTATTGCAGTGAATTTAGATTGGAATCTGCACCAACTCGATGTAAAAAATGCCTTCCTCAACGGAGAACTCAAGGAAGAGGTGTATATGAAGTTACCTCCAGGGTTCCCAGGAAAAAAGAATGACCAAGTCTGCAAGTTAAAGAGGTCATTATATGGGTTAAAGCAATCTCCACGTGCTTGGTTTGACAGATTCACCAGGGTTCTGAAGAGACATGGATATACTCAAGGGCAGAGCGACCATACTTTGTTTGTCAAACATCATAAGGGTAAGATGGCTGTTCTGGCTGTATATGTTGATGATATAATCCTTACAGGAGATGATAGTGTGGAAATCAATCAAATTAAGAAAGCCCTGGCACGAGAATTTCAGATCAAAGATCTTGGAGAAATGAAGTATTTTCTTGGAATGGAAGTTGCCCGATCCAAGAAAGGAATTTATATTTCCCAAAGGAAGTATATTCTCGATCTTCTAAAAGAAACAGGGATGACAGGTTGCAGACCCAGTGACACACCTATACGGGTAGATAAAATAGATGAAGATGCAGATCTCGGTAAGGCAGTGGACTTAGGGAATTATCAACGGATGGTAGGAAAACTAATATACCTGTCTCATACTAGACCAGACATTGCATTTGCAGTAAGTATGGTCAGCCAGCATTCTCATGATCCTAAACAGAAACATTTGAATGAAGTTTACAGGATCCTTCGTTACTTGAAGGGATCTCCAGGACGTGGCTTGCTGTTTAAGAAAACTGACAAACGAATTGTAGAGTTATTTACAGATGATGATTGGGCAGGTGACCAAGAAGACAGGAAATCCACATCTGGATATTGTACATATGTGTGGGGTAACCTAGTCACATGGAGAAGCAAAAAGCAAAGTGTAGTTGCGAGAAGCAGTGCTGAAGCTGAATACAGGGCTGTAGCATTGGGAATCTGTGAGGGAATATGGATAAAACGTGTTCTTGAAGACTTGAAGAAGTCCATAAATCCACCAATTAAGGTCTATTGCGACAACATGGCTGCAATCAACATTGCTCATAATCCAGTTCAACATGATAGAACTAAACATGTCGAGATAGACAGACATTTTATAAGGGAAAAAGTTGATGAAGGTATTGTTGATCTAAGATATATTCCTTCTAAAGAACAGACCGTAGACATCCTCACCAAAGGGCTGCCCAAGGACAGATTGGAGTATCTGATTGGCAAGTTGAACTTGATTGATATCTATAGCTCAACTTGAGGGGGAGTGTTAAAAGTGTTAGATGTAGTCAACAATGGTGAACGTAGAAAGTCTTAGAGTTAGGTTAGAGTTAGGCACTACTTGTCTGATTCATACGTTTGATTTTGTATATAAATAGGCATATGTAACATTGATTAAATACAATCAATTCAGTAGTCCAATTCTCTTCAATATCAATCCATTCTAGAGTTGGATCACAATCATCACATTCACAAGGAAAACACAGAAAGTGGGATTAAACTAAAGTCTATGGTTCCAAATGATCCAAGCATATATATATATATATAACAAAATGTAATTAACTCATCATCATCGTCAGAGGCAGAAGAGTGGGGATGAAGGCGAACAAGAAAGCAGGAGAAGGAGAAAGGAGAGAAGCATAGCAGAAGATAAAGAAAGAACCAGTGGGAGTGTTGGTGGTGAGAGCGAGGACCATCCAGTCGTCTTCAGAACCAAGTCCGACACCGGTGTAGAATGAGTTGTTGAGATACGAAGCGTAGCGATTATTGTGAGTGAATTTAGAGAGGAGGACGGTGGGTTCCAGCTTGGCGACGCAGGCAGGTTGAATAACGCCGTCGCTGGTAGAGTTGATGCTGAGTCCACATTTGTCGACGTGCTTCACAAAGTTTGGGAATTTTTGGATCCCATAAGCAGTTGGATAGTACTGCCTCACATTTTCACACGGCACGTCCTCCAGTTCATCCTCATTCGCTAGGCACGATGCTCTGTCCACTTTCGCCAGCACCGGCAGTTTCTGACTCTGCCTGCAGCTGTTTATGCCCTTCAGTACACTATCCTTCTCATCTACATCGTCTCAATGATAAAAAAGAGGATGTTTCATGTATATCATGTACCTTTACAGTGTGTCGGAGTGGAAAGCAAGAGGAAGGCAAGAACAGGGGCAAGAAGGAAGGAGGCCATGGTGGTGGGTTTGAGAGTTCCCACAATGGGAATAAACATGGGCAAATTGGTTGATATGTAGTGACAGGTATCGACTTCTCTGTGCTCCACGTGGCTACCATGCAAAGCATTCAAATTTCAAAACCATGTCTTATTCCTTTAGATCATGCGCCAAATTTTATTACATTATGTTTAATAACTCTCAGATTTTTTGGTACTTGGTAGGCTATTATCCAGTGACAATTAATACACACAATAAAAACCAAATTTAATACTATATAATTCTATTCGATTGGTTTGATTCAATTCACGCATAAATGTCCAACAATCGAGATCGTTGCATCTATTGTATCGAAACCAATTCAAAATGAATCTGTTTCTTTTCCTTCTAAACGATGCAAGATGCATGTGCGAGGGACACAGCTCAAACCAAGTTATAGTCTTTAGACGTGTCCGATGCATGCGACTAAGACGACACGTAAACAGAGTCCTTCGGCTATTCGTCGGCACGTGGCATATTCAAACTCTCCATCGCAATCACACGTGCAGCCATCTGAGATAGCCTCATTCCTTGTTCCACATCCATAACTAGCAAAAACCCACCCTCTCAATCACACTCCCATCACTCCGGAAATACCCTCTGTTCACAAAATCTTGTCGTACCTACAGAATGGCTTTGGGTGACCAACAATTTCCCCCACAGAAACAAGACCAACTTCCTGGAAAAGAGCATGTTATGAACCTCATACCCCAATTCACCAGCCCGGACTACAACCCCTCCAATAAGCTTCAAGTACATAAATACATGAAGAGTCCTCGTGTATGCATAACCTTCTTTTTCCTGATGGCAAGGCCATAATTGATAATACTAATTAACTTGTTTGGATGTTTCAGGGGAAGATGGCACTAATTACGGGCGGTGACTCTGGGATTGGACGAGCAGTATGCAATTTGTTTGCGCTGGAGGGAGCCACCGTGGCCTTCACATATGTGAAGGGACATGAAGACAAGGACACGCTTGAGGTGAGCAACAAAGCCAAAACTGGGGATGCCAAGGACCCGATAGCCATACCGGCTGACTTGGGATTTGATGACAACTGCAAGAAGGTAGTGGATGAGGTGGTCAAAGCATTTGGCCCCATTGACATTCTCATCAACAATGCAGCTGAGCAGTACGAGCCTGGATCCGTGGAGGACATCGACGAGAAAAGGCTCGACAGGGCGTTCAGAACTCAGAAGCAATATCTACTCCTATTTCTCGGTCACCAGGTAAACTAAATAAACAAATTATCAGATATAATTAAGAATTTCTCAGGAGGTCATTGAATTTCATTCGCACAGGCATGCGCTGAAGCATAAGAAGGAAGGAAGCAACATCATCAACACGACATCAGTGAATGCATACAAAGGACACGCGAAGCTACTGGACTACACTGCGACGAAGGGTGCGATTGTGGCGTTTACGAGGGCTCTGTCTCTTCAAGTGGCGAGCAAGGGAATAAAGGTGAACGGGGTTGCCCCGGGACCCATCTGGACTGCCCTAATACCAGCTTCTTTCGAGGAGGAGAAAGTGGCTCAATTTGGAGCAGAGGTGCCCATGAAGAGAGCTGGCCAGCCTATTGGGGTTGATCCCTCCTATGTGTTTCTTGCCTGCAATCAGTGCTCCTCTTACATTACTGGCCAAGTCCTTCACCCCAATGGTATTGCACTTCTATGCGTACTCATTTACGCTTTCATCTGGGTCTTCTGACACAGACAGCGTTTTTTGCAGGTCGAACTGTTGTAAATGGCTGAAGGACTTGTGATATCCTCTGAATCTGAATATTCAGTTTCGTTGGTTTCTGCTTTACGTAAACACCTGTTTTGCTCAGCAAGGAAAATGACTTTGTAATTTCGCTCGTTCGTAAATGTGAAGCTTAAGAAAATAAACATTTGTTTTTGTCTACGTAGAAACGCAAGAGAATAACTATCAACAAGTGTATATATATATATAGAGAGAGAGAGCATAATGTGTGTGTAACAAAGATCAATGGGAATAAATATCAAAATCCAGCTGTAGAAGTTTGTATTGGTATTGTAATATAGCTTCTTCTTCAGTCGGCTTTAACAAATTACGAGTAATATTGCATTGTATTGCCTGAGATGTAAATTCTCCTCTTACTCCCTTGGCCAAAATTCAAAAGTGTGGAGGGGAAACGACAGATCATATGGGAACCTCACACCTGAAAACTTGACACTAAAATTTACAGTTATAGGAATAGAATCCAGTAGCAGAATCATTGACATCGTGATTAATTAGCAATCAGCAAATAGCCTGTCAGGCCAAATCAAAATAGCAGAGTCATTTTTAGATGGCAGTCATATTTGGCCTCCCTTCAACTTGACATTAGAGGAGGAGGCTCTGCCGGTATTGGAGAAGATGGCAATTGTGATATGTGAAGAAGCTCTGCGAAGTGGCTCTGATCAAGGTAGACAATTAGGGGTCTATCGGCGACGTGGGCGTGGAAGACGAGATCTATGGTTATGGTGATCGATGCTTTGGCGTGGTTGAGACCGTGAGAGAGGTTATACGCGGTAATGAATAAAATTATTCAGGCTTAAGTGGCATAAACACTTGGAGCCTATATGATAATATCAATATCGTCTAGACCCCAATTTTAATGTGTTGATGGAAAAATTGCACCATTTCCGTCGGGGTAGTATATATTATGATTTTCTGTAATGCTGGGTTGCAAGGACGATTTTCCTGGAAAAGCTATTCTCAGAAAAGAATGCAACAGTTGATGAAGTTGCTGATTCCTTTGTGAAAGCTTATAGTTTAATTCAAATATAAAATCCAGATGCAATATATTACGCCATATCTTGTACTATCAGATGTTATAAGCGATATAACAAAGAAGCATTTTAGAGGGAAGATGGTACGATGTCTTGTTTAAGGAGGTCATAAAGACGCTCAACAAGATTAAGCAAGAACCCATCTGCACCATGCGCGGCCACCAGAGAAATCGATATGGGAAGGTCTTCGTGCATCCCCATCGGTACAGTAACCTGTAAGCGTAACAAAATATAAAGATCCAGCATCAACACGGTAAAGGATTGCAAGTTTAACAAAATCACAGTTTGTGTGGTTCAAAAATAAACGGACCTGGCACAACCCCGAAACACCAGCTATGGATAACAAGGAAAAAGCCTTTGCACGAAAAATTTCCAGTTCAGGCGCATTTATTCCAAGTTTTGGTGGTGGCCCTGGAACAGTGGGGATAACAAGCACACCGAAATCCTGAAATTTTCAAAGAGAAGAGGCCATTTTCAATTAAAAATAATGTGCATGTTTGTGATTCGCCACAAAGGGCCCGTCCATCAGAAATCCAAAAGAATAAGAATAGGGACTATCAGTAAGCTATGGGATCTCCAGAATAATGTCAGAGAAAGAGTACCCCAAGAAGAGAAGAAAGAGCATCACGCATTTCCTCTTTTACTGACCGACACAGATCAATGTTTTCCCCTGTTGTCCTCAGGGCATCTGATACACGTTCTGATATTCCTGGGCCTATGTCAGGTTTCACTGTACTAACCCATTCACCATGGTTATTCTTGAATTCGTACCTATTGTGTGGTGCGGTATAAAAGCAAGAAAACAGATTTCAATTTAAGGCAGTCCACAATGCACAAGAAAGGCACAGCATAGATGAGACCAAGGATTAACAGAAGAACTACACCTCTGAAGTAATCGCATGGCACTTGAAAGGGCTGCCAGAGATGGAATGTTATATGCTTGGTCTGGTTGACTATTACCCGTCATGAAATGCCTTAGACTTGGAACCCTGACCTTTACATACTCGCCCAATATTTCATGCTTCAATACATCATCTACATAGGGTACAAAAAGAGAAACATTTCACTTAGATACAAAACTAATACCATTCTCAAGGTGATACTGCAAAAGGGTACATGAATGCTGATGCAATGACCCCACTTCCAAAGAAAATATATATATATATATATATATGAGTTGTATATAAACAATTATATTATAATTAAAACTATTATCCATATAGCAAATCGTCAACAAGTAATTTATATACTCACCTCCGTATAACTTCTCAATTGCATTAATAAAAGTCTCTGCAACCAGATTGTGTGGAATGCTTGACAGCTGAAAACAATCGTCTGCAATAATAATGCGAGTGGGTCTGACAGGTGCTACTTCAGGCAATTGCAGAAGCACACGTCCCACTCTGCTCAAAATCACAGGATCCCTAGCAAACCATCCTGGATACAAAGTTGGAATGGAAAGGATGACATTCCAAGAAAAGAGCTCAACAACTAGTGAAGCTACTATTATAAAGCAATGTATGCTCACCGTACAGTTAAGAGTAAGAAATGAGCGGACTGAAAATTCAGACCAATGATTTTAAAGAGAAAGATAAACCCAATCCTTCTTGCTTCTTCTTGTTCAAGACCATGATTTTTTCCCCAGATTTCTAGAGCAAATATATACTCCTATTTTCATAAGCTGTGTATTTGGGATATCTGATTATGAACAAACACATGAAATGAGGACATTAAAACCATTCAGAAACATGCATGTTGAAGAAACCAAATAATAAATCTTTTATATGTTCCCCTAATCAATCACCCTAGTCACTCATCAGTTCTACTACCATCGGCCTTCAAAATTTTTTGGTCACCAAATTCCATGTTGCAGTCACTAGAAACTGAATATTTAAGAAAGCTTCCAAATTTTCGGTTCCTTACCCACAGTGTCAAAACTCTGTGCCATGGGAACAACTCCTAATGTTGAAACAGTTCCATGAGCAGGACGAAACCCAAAAATCCCACAATATGAAGAAGGCACTCGCACACTTCCTCCGGTGTCAGTTCCTATCGTACCAAGAATTTTTGGGTTCAAATAAATGAGCCAAGAGATGCCAGAAATTATGCAAACAAATAGCTTACCTATGGAGAAATCTACAAGCTTTGCACCAACTGCAACAGCACAGCCGCTAGATGAACCCCCAGGCACCCTATCGGCTGCACAAGGATTCCTGGGTGTGCCATAGTGTACATTCTCTCCATTTATACTGCCAAATAACAATACTCAGCTATATGTTTCAACAGATGTTGTCACGTGCTTGATCAGCAAAGATACAATTACTCACTTGACCAGTTTCTTCACTGAATTTTCTAACTCAGGAATCTTAGTTTAGTTACATAAATTTCGACATTCAAATATGTTAGAATCACAGACTTTTAGAAATTATTGGCCATGATGATAGATAAACCGGAATAGAAGTGGTCACTAAAAATTAGAACACAGTTCTTACTGACTAGAAAGCATAGATAATTATGGGAATTGGAACCTGTAAGCCATTTCGTCCATGACAGTTGTACCGACACAAGTGGCACCTGCATTTAGGAGAGCTGATATAGCTGGAGCAGTGGATGAAGCCACCGGATGAGTTCTCGCCCAGTCAGGATTCCCAAATCCAGTCACATGCCCCTCCACATCAAATCTGTTTCAGAAGTAAAATTTCAAGAAGTTGTTAAGGAAACAAATGACTCACGCACTTAGAACCTGAGATGGCATGGGAATCAGTAAAGATAAAGTTTAATAATTTGAATATTTCGTTAATCAAAAGAGAGTGACAGTACTTACAGTTCTTTGACTGCAAAAGTAAGAGAACTTAACGGAAGACCGTGGGATGAAGAACTTGGTGGGAGAATGAATTTTTCCATGAAAGCTCCGTAGTCTGAGTCTGTTGCCATGTATGTTGCAGCCTCGGAAAATTGGTGAGTTACGCCAAGCCAGTGGCTCGAAATTTACGCTCTTGTTCAACGAGGGAGATGATGGTAACCACTGGATAAAAAGGCTGAGGTCCTTCCCCGACTATCAACTCTCAACTCTGAAACTACTCTCGATCCATTTTGTGTTTTCTTCTTCTTTTTCTCCCCTCTAGCTGTTGATATGGACGTGAACAACTGCAACCAGAGAGTTTCGCTGACCAGGAATGTCTTACAAAATACCCATTAACGGGTCGTGCGGGCCTTTTTCTACCTCAAACAACTGTCCGTCCACAGGTAACTAGGGGTGAGTATGGTGTTCAGTGGTCGGAGCGTCTATCCTAGCCCTACAAAAAATTATCTAAACTGGTCCTAAAAAAGTGGCCTAAAAAAATTTTGAGTGGTTTTAGGCGGGTTAATAATCGGACAGGGCCGGGTATCGGGCAAGAGGTGCTGCCTTACCCATTTGGCCCTGCCCTGAAAATTATTTTCATTTATTTAAAATATAAAATTTCATATTAATTAAATATTATTTCATATATATATATATATATATATTTATTTATTTAAAATATATATTGTCTATTGTATAATACTTTTCTGGTCCTTTTTTTTTTGCCCTAGCCACTAAACACTATTTACAAGTAGATTTCTTCATTTCTTCTTTACTCTGTGATGTATTAAATTATAGTTGCTTTTTATTTTTTTTCCAGATACTTCATCATTTGTTCAACTTTTGGGACATTGAATTGATGCAAACTACTTTGACTTCACATCTTTAATTACAATCGTTTTGTTTCCTTATTTATAATGGATTATGGATGTTGTTTAATTTTTAAAGTATGGATATTTATTAAGACATATGGTATTTTTTAAATTTCAAGACTTAAGTTGTAGACTTATTTTAAAATATTCCAAAATGTGTAATCATCAAATGCATTTGAAATTTATATTGATTAGGGTGAAGTTAAGACATATGGTATTGGTAACTATAGAAATGTTTATGAAATTTACACGAAATTATTTTTTTCATATGTGGATAAGACAAGGTGTTATCACTTGGGCAGGGAAGCCCACCCTTACCCAGCCCAAAATAGTTAGGGCTTTTAATTGGCAGGGCCGGGCATCGGGCTGCAAAATACAGTCCGTTCATCCTTCGGGTTGGGTATCGGGCAAGGGTCTCGCCCTGCCCAACCCTACCCATACCCACTCGTACAGGTAACACATCAATGAACTTTAATAAGATTATTTATATTAATGATAAATTGGCTAATAATATACTCCGTACTTAATTTAATATATATTTATCTAATTTTAATTAGATTAAGGAAATTAGTTAAATTAGTTAATATCACATGTATTTTCTAAAATATCCTTATCATCTTACTCAATTCCTCCATTCCCTCTTCTCCTTGATTATTATTGAGAGAGCAGTAAGGATAAATTAAAAAAAATTGATAGATATTAAAATTATGTCTTATATTTAAGACTAAGATCAACTCCCTAAATATGTTTTATATAAAAAATAAGATAGGAGGGAGTAATAAGTATTCAATCTAATATTGGTTCTATCGGATCCGTGAAGATCACTATGGCCAAAAATAAAATATTTAAAACCCCGAGGATATTATGATGTTTGCAAGCGACTTTGCTGTCGGATATTCATCCAATAAGGTGGTATCTATTTTTCTGGCACATATTTCTTTTTTATTTTAAACTATTATCACTATTTGTAAATTGCAATAGTTGGCGTTGGTTTCTGATACACTGAAGTATTCCTTCGGTCTTAATTATAAGATAAATTTGATTTTTTTAGAGAAATTAAGGAAGCCAATTAAATTACTTTAGAGTGTTTATATTTTTAGTATCCTTGCATTATATTATAGTTTAGTAGTCAAATTAATTAGTTTGGAGAAAAAAATAAAAAAATAAAGATTCTAAAGTAATTTAATTGACTTCCTTAATTTCTTCAAAAAAGTCAACTATATCTTATAATTAAGACTAAAAAGAGTAATAAAGAAGATGAATATTTGTTAGCCCGGAAAAATGTTGAAGAATCACGCTCTTGCTGTTGGATACGTTTAACAGGGCTCTGACTACATGCAAAATTTTTTAAACTAATCGAAGTAATACACAGGCTGCTACAACTATTAAAAAAATTAAAAACAAAAAAACAAAAGTACTTATCTATTCATTTCCATCAGAGTCGGCATCAAATATATACAAGTACCAGTGTAGTTTTATAGTTGGGAGGCAGTGTTGTGATAATATTATCATCACTCAAGAGGTTATTCATGCCATGAAGAATAGAGTGGGAGCCAATGGTTGGATGGTTGTTAAGGTTGATCCACAGAAAGCTTATGATCGTCCTAAGTGGCCCTTCATTCGTGGTACTCTTATGGCGGTAGGGATTGACAATAGATTGTGCGAAGCAATTATAGCATGTATTACTACTCTTTCTTTTCAAGTTTTATGGAATGGGGACCCAACTATGACTTTCAGAGCTACAAGAGGTATACGGCAGGGAGACCCGATTTCTCCATATATTTTTACTCTATGCATGGAGTGTCTGAGTCACATCATTCAGGATGCTATAGAAGATGGCGTTTGGACTCCAATTCAGCTAAGCAAAGGTGGCCCTCTGCTTTCTCATTTATTCTTTGCCGATAATCTCATTCTGTTTGGAGAAGTAACGGAATACCAAGCTCAGGGGATAGTGAGTTGTATACAGAGGTTTTGTGAAGCGTCAGGGCAAAAAATGAATAAGAGTAAAACCAAAGTATGCTTATCCAAGAATGTGCACTTCTCTAGAGCTTTGGCCCTTAGTCAAAGCTTGGGGTTGGTCTGACAGGTGATTTGGGCAAATATCTGGGTATCCCGCTGATTCATAAAAGAGCTTCTAGGGTTACCTTTCTGCCTATTCTGGATAAAGCTAAGAGGCGGTTGTCAGGGTGGAAGAGAGGTTGTCTTAGTTTAGCTAGATGAGCAACTCTCATTAAAGCCGTGTTATCTGCTTTACCTACGTATCACATGCAGACAATGCTACTCCCAAAAAGTATCTTAAAAAACCTTGAAAAGGAAAGTAGGAGCTTCTTATGGGGCGAAAATGAAGATGAGAAAAAGCTCCATTTGATGTCATGGAGTCATATTACGAGAGATAAGAAGGAAGGGGGTCTAGAAATAAGAAACCTAGAAAAACAAAATGAAGCCTTGTTGATAAAGTTGTGTTGGCAACTTGTGAATAACAAAGATACTTTATGGGTGCGTCTCCTTAGAGGCAGGTATAAATGTGGTGACGGCCTCATGCCCAAGATACAAAAGAAACAAGGCTCCTCGATGACGTGGAGAGGAATTTGCAAGGTCTGGGATAAGTTTCAGAAGGGGATAGGCGTTAAAATTGGTGATGGCTTGGCTGCATCCTTTTGGTGTGATAATTGGTCAGAGATAAACAGACCCCTTATTGATCTTATTCCAGGTTATGAAACTTTTATTGATAGGGACGAAAAGATAGCTGATTTTGTCACGTCGAGGGGTGAGTGGAATAAAGGAAGGTTGGATAGGTGGTTCCATCCTCAGGTGGTTGATCGAATGATGCTTGCACACCCTCCTTGTGAGGAGAGAGGAGAGGATAAAGTCTACTGGAAACCTTCGTCTAATGGTTTTTTTTCCGTTAGTTCTGCATATCATTTCCTTTTTGCAGGTATTCATCAGCAGGTGGGGCCATTATGGAGGTCCCTATGGAAGTGGGCAATTCCGGAGAAGATCAAGTTTTTCATGTGGCTGGTTGCACACGATCGGGCACACACGGCGTAGCTTCAACGGAGACGTGGATTATGTGAAAACAGCAAATGTCCGTTCAATTGTGATCTAGCGGAGGATTCAATGCACTTAAACTTAGGGATTGTACTAATGCACGGGAGCGGTGGATCTCTATTGTCAAACCTGCTTTGTGGCCGACGTTCTCTTCCTTACAAGGAAGAGAGTGGATATATTGGAATCTGAAGCATGAAGTGGGTAAGGAGTTCACCAAGAAGGTTCCGTGGTCTACCTTGTTTGGGTATGTTTGCTGGGATATTTGGGTGACTCACTGTAGGAAACTATTTGGTAAGGAGGGAGACTTGGCCAACTCTAATGCACTTTCAAGCGTATTTCAGGCCAGTTGGGACCAGGACCTAATTTCTCATTGTCACTTCTACACTCAGAGATACCCTTCTGATGGAGGGGGTAGATTGCGACACACAGGCTTCATTAATCTGGAAGTAGATGGGTCTGTTTTGGCGTCTGGTCAGAGTGGTTGCGGTAGTGTTATTCTTGAGAATGATGGAACATGGATCTGTGGATTCATATCCAAGCTTACTTCAGTTCCTCCAACAATAGCAGAGATTATTGGAGTTATTCGAGGCCTTCAGATATGTTGGAGTAAGGGGTACATAAAGATCCTTGTCAGCATGGATTCTATTGAGGCGGTTAATATGATGTCAAGAGGATGTCAGATGTCTCATCCTTTTTCTGTTGTAATAGTAGATGCTAGGCTTGGGTTATGTAAAGAATGGCAGGTTCTAGTTAACCATATCCCGAGAGAGGAGAATATCTTGGCTGACCAGTTAACAAAATCTTCCCATAGTCTGGTAGAGAATTTTGTTCTCCTTGATCAACCACCACCTTCTTTTTTTGGAGGTGGTGGCTGACGAAGGAATGTTTAAAGGTTGTCTTTTATTTTAGGTATCTGTTTTGTATTGCTTTTTAACAGCTAATTGAATTCCAGTATTTATTCAAATATATATATATATATACAAGTACAAAGTCACCGTATTGCGATCAACAAGTTTAGTCTGAGACGCCTGGGTGTTAATCCCCGACGCACTCCAACCCAATCATTGTATATAAACTGCATCATAAGCTTCAATATTCAATCCTGAAGCAAGAAAACGCCTGGGTGTTAATCCCCGGCGCACTCCAACTCAATCGTTGTATATAAACTGCATCATAAGCTTCAATATTCAATCCTGAAGCAAGAAACAGTTGCATCTCGTATACAAATCTGCTAGTCCTTGAAGCTAAGAAGGGCCTTACTGCTTCTGAAACTGCCATCTTGAATTCCTCCTGCTTATTTTCAGGTGCCAGAACGTGACACTTTTGCTCTCTCCTGGATAGTAATTGTTGTCAACTCTCCACGCTAAGCTCATGCCATTCCAATTTTCAGACGACACAAATTCTTACCATGATAGTGATGCGCTTATTACTCCCAGAATATGGTGTACAATGATGTCAACGTCTTCCTCCTATAGATAAAGGAAATTCCACACGCAGGAATAAAAAAATAAGCAAAATGAGAATGGTAGAGTAAAAAAACACAAACAATAAAAGCAACCAGCTGATAAACTTTCTGACCTGGACAATGGCTTCAACTTCCCTTTTGAGCCAATTTTGAATCCAACAGTTTGGCTGATGATACTTCTAAGACTTCCAATACCATGTTATATGGAATATGTCCTCTAAGATACCTAACCAAACAGATAACTAAGCATAAGAGAATTTGGCAGGAAAAAACAAGTGACTGACAGGCGGCAATTGACCACTAAGCAGGAAACAATGTGACCAATGACAAGCAGTAATAGACCTGGTTCAGTGTAATAGCATTGTAATCTATATCTCTGCGCTCTTGACAAGGTAAAACTGCACAGATAATTCAAAGGACAAAATTATATAAAGTATCTCAGCTAAAAATTTTAACTTGAAGACAACAACTATCAGAGACAGATTGACAGACCTATCCCCAGAATCCTCATTCACGTATTGCCGTTGAAAATAACTTCCGTCAAATCCATGAATTATCAAAAAAAATTTTGTCTGCATTTCAAACATCAACTATACCATAACATGTTCTTTCAATTGAAAATTTCCTCGGAAGGGGTTCGTCATGGAATCAGAACATGAGAGATATCCGCTTTGTTATGTCTATTGCCAAAGAAAAGTAAGATATGGTCCACTGAAGTTGAAATGTAATGGACTAAACCAAACCTTGCAAAGGGGACATTTTACAGAAGAAGGTGCAGCATGGTGCTTGCCAACAACAACCTTGGACCAGCGTTAAATGCAATTGAAGCAACACTTGTCTGCATCACAAAGCTATTGTGAATTACTCGAACAATTCCATCCACTTTATTGGATCCAAAAATACTCTTTTCCGATGAAAAAAAACACTGCAAATTATCAGATAAAAAAGCAATATAATATAAATCTTGCACAGCATGTCAGAAGCAGGGCCAAGCTTTCCAGAATAAACAGGCACCGCATCTCGTAAACAACTAGCTATCCAAGCTCTATGTTAGAAGTCAGAGACAACATCTTCCAAGTCAAAGACAATATCTCCCATTGTCAGGAATATCATCCACCGCCAAGAAGATTGTGATGAAACGTAGAAAATGTATAAACGATTTCATATTGATCTAATTGTATATAAATATGCATTTGCACATTACATAAATGAGAACTTCTGATTTATTTCTGTACACTCTATACAATAATGTAAAAAAGCTTGTATACTGCCCCACAGGTACTCAACACTGCCACGTGCCTTACACATATATCCTAAGTTTAGTACGCAAGCATAGGATTATAATAGCGGCATCTCATAACGCGCAGAAGTTGAAGTTCTCTTTTTTTTTCCAACTTCATCGGGAACCTCCATGAAAAGATAGCCTTTTGATCAATAAGTACTCTTTGTACCTCAATCTCTCCAATTGGTAAATGATCAATGAAACAATTCCTATCAGCAACGCTTTCTATCTGATCAAATTAAAGTCTAACAATAATTTCATATTGCAATCTTGCAAGAAATCAGACAGAGAAAGAGAGGGAGGAGCGTACAAAAACATTTGTCGAGGTAGGATTCCTGAAGCATGGGTCGCAAGCAGATGGGGCAGCAATCAGAGTCCTACGAGTCGGAGGATACAGAAGTCATCACCCTTCCTTCGTTCTCTTCCATTCTATTGTGATCTGCTCCCCTCCCAGTCTTACCCCGATCAAGATCTACCCTTCTATTTCCATATTTCATCCTCTAAGAGAGCGTTTGGATAGCTTATATCAAACCATTGTTTTGTTTTGATGGTTAAAAACTATTTTGAATTTTAATGTGGTATTTGGCAACCATACTTTTAAAATAATAGTTTGAATCAAAACTACAGTTTCGAAAGAGAAACCAAACACACACTTATTCGGTCCCCCACTTGTTACTTTTCTTTTTCCTTTTTCCTCTTCTCAAATTAGGAGTATTTAAAGTGTCTCAGTTTCAGTTGTCCCGGCCCAATTCCGGATATTTTATCTCGGGAATTTCCCGTCATAGTCGGAACCAGGATCTAAAAAAATCAGGACCGAGAATGGAATCACACCTTATGATTCCGGGAATTCTCAGTCCCGGTTTTTTTTCTTAAAAAATAAGTTATTCTTTTATATTTATATTTTTTACCCCATAAATTAAGTTATCATTTGATAAAATATATATCACATATTTAGTTAGAGTTAAATATTATATATCGTGGTACTAATCCTAACTATATAATATATGAAAATAATAACAAAAATGATGGATATAATAATAATAATTATTATTATTATTATTCTTCAATCCTAGCTCAATTTGTGTGATTTTTATGACCTTATTAGGTGGTAAATAATCACTTTAAACACTAGATTGTAAAAAAATTTAACTAATATAATTTATTATTGAAACTAGGATTTCCCGATCTCGGTCCCAGTTATACCAGGAATCTCCCTAGACCGGGACTAGGACCGGGAATAACTTCCCATTCCTGGCTATCCCTCGGGACGGAAATCGGGAATGGGTGATCCCAATCCCGTCCCAGGATTTGAACACCCCTGTCCCAAACCCCCAATTATTACGGGAATCTTTTCCAATATTTATTTTATGTTTTGAAGGTTATTTTTTTTTTTTTTGTGAACATATGCTTTGAAGTTTTTTTTGGTGATCATATGCTTCGAAGTTTGAACAAGTAGTATTTGGTTTTTTTGCTTAAAAAATTGGGGCGAACCTATCCATTTGCATAAGGTTTTGAAATAATATAAAAATATTTTTTTCCCAACTACTACCTTCGGTCTTAAATATAGGACAAAGTTTATAGTGCAATTTACACTACAAACTTTGTCCTATATTTAGGACCGGAAGGAATATTATAAAAACCTACTTTGTGGCCATTCAACCTACTTTTATATTTATCGAAAATTAGTCTTTTTTTGGAAAAATGTCAAAAAAATATTTTGAAAAATGGGAAAGGATGATTTAGTGCTCTGAAATGAGGAAAAGACGAGTTAGTTCGTTGTCAGATGGGAGGAGGAATCTGAGATTTTGAAATCTCGGTGAAAAAACGAAATGCCCTTCAACCCTTCCTCTCTCCACTCTGGAATAACAACACTGACCTATTAATTAATAACACCGTATTTTACATTGACAACACCAAAATCCCACAAAGAGTTCGTACTTTCATGCTCTTCACTTTCGTTTTGATAACAACATCTTTGTTCTACATTAACAACTTCACTTTTTTCTTTCACAATTAATAAGTTTAAGGGTCAATAACAACACATATCTCTTTATTAATAACTTTGTATTTTACATTAACAACTTCACCTTCTTCTTTCATAATTAATAAGTTTAGAGCCAATAACAATACCTCTTTCTTTATTAACAATATTATATTTTATATTAACAACTTCACTTTCTTTTTTCACAATTAACAAGTTTCAAGTCAATAACAACACCTCTTTCTTATTACATTACTTTTAATGGCTCTCTCAGATTTTTTGGCACTTGGTAGGCTCTTATCCATTCACAATTAATATACAAATAAAAACAAAATTTAATACTACATAATTCTATTCGATTGCTTTGATTCAATTTAGGCATATATGTCCAACAATGGAGATCGTTACAGCTATTGTATCGAATTTGGAGCAGGTGATTGAAACCATTCAAAATAAATATGTTTCTTTTCCTTTTGAACAAATGCAATATGCATATCCGAGGGACACGGTTCACACCAAGTTATGGTCTTTAGACATGTCCGATGCATGCAATTAAGACGACACCTAAACAGAGTCCTTCGGCCATTTGTCGGAACGTGGCAAATTCAAACTCTCCATCGCAATCGCACGTGCAGCCATCTGAGATAGCCAGCCTCATTACTTGTACCACATCCATAACTAGCAGAAACCCACCCCCCTCAATCACACTCCCATCACTCCGGAAATACCCTCTGTTCACAAAATCTTGTCGTACCTACAGCATGGCTTCCGGTGACCAACAATTTCCCCCACAGAAACAAGACCAACTTCCTGGAAAAGATCATGCTATGAATCCCATGCCCCAATTCACCAGCCCCGACTACAAGCCCTCCAATAAGCTTCAAGTACAATACATGAAGGGTCCTGGTGTATTCATAACCTTCTTTTTCTTGATGGCAAGGCCATAATTGATAATACTCATTAACTTGTTTGGATGTTTCAGGGGAAGATGGCACTAATTACGGGCGGTGACTCTGGGATTGGACGAGCCGTATGCAATTTGTTTGAGCTGGAGGGAGCCACCGTGGCCTTCACATATGTGAAGGGACATGAAGACAAGGACACGCTTATGGTGATCAACAAGGCTAAAACTGGGGATGCTAAGGACCCCATAGCCATACCGGCTGACTTGGGATTTGATGACCATAGCAAGAAAGTAGTGGATGAGGTGGTCAGAGCGTCTGGCCGCATTGACATTCTCATCAACAATGCAGCTGAGCAGTACGAGGCTGGATCCGTAGAGGAGATCGACGAGAAAAGGCTCGACAGGGTGTTCAGAACTCAGAAGCAATATCTACTCCTATTTCTTGGTCACCAGGTAAACTAAATAAACAAATTATCAGATATAATTAAGAATTTCTCAGGAGATCATCGAATTTCATTTGCACAGGCACGCGCTGAAGCACATGAAGGAAGGGAGCAGCATCATCAACACGACATCAGTGAATGCATACAAAGGACACGCGAAGCTACTGGACTACACTGCGACGAAGGGTGCGATTGTGGCGTTTACGAGGGCTCTGTCTCTTCAAGTGGCGAGCAAGGGAATAAAGGTGAACGGGGTTGCCCCGGGACCCATCTGGACTGCCCTAATACCAGCTTCTTTCCAGGAGGAGGAAGTGGCTCAATTTGGAGCAGAGGTGCCCATGAAGAGAGCTGGCCAGCCTATTGAGGTTGCTCCCTCCTATTTGTTTATTGCCTGCAATCAGTGCTCCTCTAACATTACTGGCCAAGTCCTTCACCCCAATGGTATTACACTTCTATGCGTACTCATTTACGCATTTATCTGGCTCTTCTAACACAGACGGCGTTTTTTGCAGGTCGAACTGTTGTAAATGGCTGAAGGATGAGTGATATCCTCTTAACCTGAATATTCAGTTTCGTCGGTTTCTGTTTTGCGTAAAAACCTATTTTGCTCAGCAAGGAAAATGACTTTGTAATTTCACTCGTCCGTAAATGTGAAGCTTAAGAAAATAAACATTTGCTTTTGTCTACGTAGAAACGCAAGAGAATAACTATCAACAAGTGTATATATATATATAGAGAGAGAGTATAATGTGTGTGTAACAAAGATCAATGGGAATAAATGTCAAAATCCAGCTGTAGAAATTTGTATTGGTATTGTAATATAGCTTCTTCTTCAGTCGGCTTTAATATAATTAGTAGTAAGGGTGTGTTTGATTTGAGGAGGGAGAGAGAGGGGGGGTTTAAATTACCTTTTAGTTAAAGGTATTTAAATTTTGGGGAAACTTAAAATTTTAAAGGAATGAGAGGGTATATTTTAGATGAAAATCCAAAATTTAAAAGAATAAAAAGATAAATTTTGAATTTCTCCTGTTTAAAATTATAATTTATCATCCACTGCCCTCAAACCAAACACACCCTAATATTGTATCGCCTGAGATGTAAATTCTAATCTTACTCCCTCCGCCAAAGTTCAGAAGTGTGGAGGGGAAACGTCAGATCATATGGGAACCTCAAACCTGAAAACTTGACACCAAAATTTACAGTTATAGGAATAGAATCCAGTAGCAGAATCATTGACATCGTGATTAATTAGCAATCAGCAAATAGCTTGTCAGGCCAAACTAAAATAGCAGAGTCATTTTTAGATGGCAGTCATATTTGACCTCCCTTCAACTTGACGTTGGAGGAGGAGGCTCTGCCGGTATTGGAGAAGATGGCAATTGTGATTTGAGAAGAAGCTCTGCGAAGTGGCTCTGATCAAGGTAGCCGATTAGGGGTCTATCGGCGACGTGGGCGTGGAAGACGAAATCTATGGTGATGGTGATCGATGCTTTCGCGTGGGTGAGACCGTGAGAGAGGTTATACGTGGTAATGAATAAAATTATTCAGGCTTAAGTGGCATTAACACTTGGAGCCTATATGATAATCTCAATATCGTCTAGACCCCAATTTTAAATGTGTTGATGGAAAATTGCACCATTTCCGTCGGGGTAGTATATATTATGATTTTCTGTAATGCTGGGTTGCAAGGACGATTCTCCTGATAAAACTACTCTCAGAAAAAAATGCAACAGTAGATGAAGTTGCTGATTCCTTTGTGAAAGATCATAGTTTAATTCAAACAGAAAATCCGGAAATAACAATATATTACGCCAAATCTTGTACAATCAGATGTTATAGTACGTGTTTGTGTTGCTGTTTGCGATCTCAATCAATCAGACATAAACAGTGGCGCAAACGACTTAAACAGTAAAAAGAATAAAATAGGTGTTTGTTTCAGTGATTGGATTTAACGTGAAAAAAGTCATAAGTTGAAAAAATTCATAAGCCTCAAAATGAAGCTTATTGGAGCTTATGTGCGTATATGTATAAAATAATATTGATAGGAATATTTTCATATTTTTTGGATTAATGAGGTACTCAAAATCACTTCTAATCACAAAACTTCTTTTATGAAAAATGTTCTAAATAATTTTCTTTTTCTTTAGATAGTAATCTTCTGCTAATTAGAGAATACTTTGAGATAAGAGTTTAGGCAAGTTTTGAGTTTTATTAATATATGACTATAGAAATGTAAAGAATAATTAATAATTAATTTTAATCAGTTTAGATTTATTATTTAGTTATTTTATGATTTTATAATTATTTTTTTTATAAACATGTCATAAATTAGTTTCTATATAATGTTTTTACCCATTAAATTTACTTTAAATAATTTATTTTGATTATTGGAGGTATTACTGAGGTTTTAATCGGTTTATTTTGTTAGATTTTGAGCTATGTGAAAATATGAGTTATAATTTAATATTTAAAGGGTTAATATAATTTTTGGTCCCTGAAATTTGATCCAATTTTGGTTTTGGTCCCTCAAATTTGAAATCAATGGTTTTGGTCCCTAAAGTTTCACCCGATTTTGGTTTTGGTCCCTCAAGTTTGAAATCGGTGGTTTTGGTCCCTGAAGTTTCACCCGATTTTGGTTTTGATTCCTCAAGTTTGAAAAGGATTTGATTTTTTTTCCCGGGTCAGGTCGGGTTTCAAAAATGGGTCGTCAAGTCCTTTTCAAACTTGAAGGACCAAAACCAAAATCGGGTGAAACTTCAGGGACCAAAACCACCGATTTCAAACTTGAGAGACCAAAACCAAAATTGGGTGAAACTTCAGGGATCTAAACCACTGATTTCAAACTTGAGGGACCAAAACCAAAATTGGATCAAACTTTATGGACCAAAAGTTATATTAACCCATATTTAAATTAGAGTTTGATATAATTTATAAGATTTAAGTTTGAGGTGCACAATAGAAAAAACTTTTGGAATGTACCAATATGAATTAGAGTTTGATATAATTTTATTAAAATTGTACAATTAACATATTTTCAAAGTTAATTTTTGAGAAAATTGTGAAAACATTCCTCTGTGTGTAGATATATTCCTAGATCCCATTGGCAATTAAGTTGCTAATGGGGACTTTTTTCACAATTATCCCTTTATTTTTTATTTTTTCATAATTTTTACAATTTTTTCTCTTAAATAATATAAAAGCTACTTGTACAAAAGCCAAACCAAACATCATTCACTTTTACATAAGTTACTTTTTCAATCGTCAATTCAAACACTCATCATTTTACTCAATCTAACTTTTTTCCAATTTTAAGATTTCATAAGTCTAAATAAAAATAAGTCACTTATCCAATCGACAATCCAAACACACCCAGCAATATAACAAAGAAGCATTTTAGACGGAAGATGGTACGATTTCTTGTTTAAGGAGGTCATAAAGACGCTCAACAAGATTAAGCAAGAACCCATCTGCACCATGCGCGGCCACCAGAGAAATCGATACGGGAAGGTCTTCGTGCATCCCCATCGGTACAGTAACCTGTACGCGTAACAAAATACAAAGATACAGCATCAAGACGTTAAAGGATTGCAAGTTTAACAAAATCACAGTTTGTGTGGTTCAAAAATAAACGGACCTGGCAACACCCCGAAACGCCAGATATGGATAACAAGGCAAAAGCCTTTGCACGAAAAATTTCCAGTTCAGGAGCATTTGTTCCAAGTTTTGGTGGTGGCCCTGGAACAGTGGGGATAACAAGCACACCGAAATCCTGAAATTTTCAAAGAGAAGAGGCCATTTTCAATTGAAAATAATGTGCATGCTTGTGATTCGCCACAAAGGGCCCGTCCATCAGAAATCCAAAAGAATAACAATAGGGACTATCAGTGAGCTATGGGATCTCCAGATATAATGTCAAGAGAGAGAGAGTACCCCAAGAAGAGAAGAAAGAGCATCACGCATTTCCTCTTTTACTGACAGAGACAGATCAATGTTTTCCCCTGTTGCCCTCAGGGCATCTGATACACGTTCTGATATTCCTGGGCCTATGTCAGGCTTCACTGTACTAATCCATTCACCGTGGTTATTCTTGAATTCGTACCTATTGTGTGGTGCAGCATAAAAGCAAGAAAACAGATCTCAATTTACGCCAGTTCACAACGCCCAAGAAAGGTACAGCATAGATGAGACCAGGACTAACAGAAGAACTACACCTCTCAAGTAATCGCATGGCACTTGAAAGGGCTGCCAACGATGGAATGTCATATACTTGGTCTGGTTGACTATTACCCGTCATGAAATGCCTTAGACTTGGAACCCTGACCTTTACATACTCGCCCAATATTTCATGCTTCAATACATCATCTACATAGGGTACAAAAAGAGAAACATTTCACTTAGATACAAAAATAATACCATTCTCAAGGTGATACTGCAAAAGGGTACATGAATGCTGATGCAATGACCCCACTTCCAAAGAAAATATATATATATATGAGTTGTGTATAAACAATTATATTATAATTCAAACTATTACGCAAATAGCAAATCGTCAACAAGTAATTTATATACTCACCTCCATATAATTTCTCAATTGCTTTAATAAAAGTCTCTGCAACCAGATTGTGTGGAATGATTGACCGCTGAAAACAATCGTCTGCAATAATAATGCGAGTGGGTCTGACAGGTGCTACTTCAGGCAATTGCAGAAGCACACGTCCCACTCTGCTCAAAATCACAGGATCCCTAGCAAACCATCCTGGATACAAAGTTGGAATGGAAAGGATGACATTCCAAGAAAGAGCTCAAAAACTAGTGAAGCTACTACTATAAAGCAATGTACGCTCACCGTACAGTTAGGGGTAAGAAATGAGCAGACTGAAAATTCAGACCAATGATTTTAAATAGAAAGATAAACCCAATCTTCTTACTTCTTCTTGTTCAAGACCATGATTCTTTCCCAGATTTCTAGAGCAAATATGTACTGCTATTTTCATAAGCTGTGTATTTGGGATATCTGATTATGAACAAACACATGAAATGAGGACCTTAAAACCATTCAGAAACATGCACGTTGAAGAAACCAAATAATAACTCTTTTATATGTTCCCCAAATCAATCACCCCAGTCACTCATCAGTTCTATTACCATCGGCCTTCAAGATTTTTTGGTCACCAAATTCCATGTTGCAGTCACTATAAACTGAATATTTAAGAAAGCTTCCAAATTTTCGGTTCCTTACCCACAGTGTCAAAACTCTGTGCCAAGGGAACAACCCCTGATGTTGAAACAGTTCCGTGAGAAGGACGAAATCCGAAAATCCCACAATATGAAGAAGGCACTCTCACACTTCCTCCGGTGTCAGTTCCTATCGTACCAAGAATTTTTGGGTTCAAATAAATGAGTCAAGAGATGCCAGAAACTATGCAAACAAGAATAGCTTACCTATGGAGAAATCTACAAGCTTTGCACCAACTGCAACAGCACTGCCGCTAGATGAACCCCCAGGCACCCTATCGGCTGCACATGGATTCCTGGGTGTGCCATAGTGAACATTCTCTCCATTTATACTGCCAAATAAAAATACTCAGCTATATGTTTCAACAGATGTTGTCACATGCCTGATCAGCAAAGATACAATTACTCACATGATCAGTTTCTTCACTGAATTTTCTGACTCAGAAATCTTGGTTTAGTTACATAAATTTTGACATTCAAATATGTCAGGATCACAAACTTTTAGAAACTATTGGCCATGATGGTAGATAAACCGGAATAGAAGTGGTCACTAAAATTAGAACACAGTTCTTACTGACTAGAAAGCATAGATAATTATGGGAATTGGAACCTGTAAGCCATTTCGTCCGTGACAGTTGTACCGACACAAGTGGCACCTGCATTTAGGAGAGCTGATATAGCTGGAGCAGTGGATGAAGCCACCGGATGAGTTCTCGCCCAGTCAGGATTCCCAAGTCCAGTCACACGCCCCTCCACATCAAACCTGTTTCAGAAGTAAATTTTCAAGAAAAAGTTAATGAAACAAATGCCTCACGCACTTAGAACTTGAAACGGCATCGAAATCAGTAAAGATGAAGTTTAATAATTTGAATATTCCGTTAATCAAAAGAGAGTGACAGAACTCACAGTTCTTTGGCTGCAAAAGTAAGCGAACTTAACGGAAGACCGTGGGATGAAGAACTTGGAGGCAGAATGAATTTCTCCATGAAAGCTCCGTAGTCTGAGTCTGTTGCCATGTCTGTTGCAGCGTCGGAAAATTGCTCAGTTACGCCAAGCCAGTGGCTCGAAATTTACGTTCTTGTTCGGCGAGGGAGATGATGGTAACCACTGGATAAAAAGGCAGAGGTCCTTCTCCGGCTCTCAACTCTGAAACTGAAACTACTCATGATCCATTTTGTGTTTTCTTCTTCTTTTTCTCCCCTCTAGCTCTTGATAAGGATGTGAACACTGCAACCACCGAGTTTTGCTGACCAATCCCAAGGGGCGAGACGGAAGCATATCCTCTCATGATCTTATTCTCTCATCATCCATGAGCCAATCTAAGTGATTGATTGAAGGGAGGAGTCCATCTTGATCACTGATTGGAAAGGGGAGAGAAAAGTCTGAATGAGTGATAATTTGATGGTGTAACTCATTTTGTATTTATTAGATTGATTGAACATTTAGAGATTATGAGAGATAATGAAAAAAGATATAATGACAGAAACCGAATGCGGGGCGAGACAGCAATGTCCTACAAAATAACCTTTAAATTACTGTCCACGCACGGTAAATCTGTAACATATTGAAGAACTTTTATAAGATTATTTATATTATTGACAAATTGGCTAATGATATAATATAAGATTATTTATACTAATGATAAATTGGCTAATGATATAATAAGTATTCAATTTAATATTGGTTCTATTGGATCCATTGAGATGACTAAGGCCAAAAAAATAAAAACCACGAGGGCATTGTGCTCATTTGTAATAGCTTATTTTTGAATAATAAGTGCTTATAAATCGTGATTCACGGCATACAAGATAAATATGTGAGAGAAATTTTATCTCGACTTGCATAATAAGGATTTATTGTCCAAAAATAAGCCCAACCAAACACACACATTATAATACTTGCAAGTGACTTTCCTATCGGATATCCATCCAATAAGATGGTGGTATCTACATTTCTGGCACATATTTCTTTTATATTTTAAACTTTTATCACTATTTGTAAATTGTAATAGTTGGCGTTGGTTTCTGATACACTGAAGTAATCAAGAAGATATTGATCAAAAAAAAGAAGTAATCAAGAAGATAAATATTGTTAGCCTGTAAAAATGTTGAAGAATCACGCACTTGCTATTGGATATGTTTAACAGGGCTCTGACTATATGCAAAAAAATTTTAAACTGCTTGAAGTAATAGTGTAATACACAGGCTGCTACAACTATTAAAAAAAATTAAAAACAAAAAACAAAAGTATCTTATCTATTCATTTCCGTCAGAGTCGGCATCAAATATATACAAGTATGAAGTCACGGTATTGCGATCAACAAATTCAGTCTGAGACGACTGGGTGTTAATCCCGGAAGCACTCCAACCCAATCGTTGTATATAAACTGCATCATAAGCTTCAATATTCAATCCTGAAGCTAAAAACAGCTGCACCTCATATACAAATCTACTGGTCCTTGAAGCTAAGAAGGGCATTGCTGCTCCTGAAACTGCCATCTTGAATTCCTCCTGCTTCTTTTCAGGTGCCAGAACGTGACACTTTTGCTCTCTCCTGGATAGTAATTGTCGTCAACTCTCCACACTAAGCTCGTGTCATTCCAATTTTCAGACACTAAGCTCATGTCATTCCAATTTTCAGATGACACAAATTCTTACCAGGACAGTGATGCACTTATTACTCCCAGAATATGGTGTACAATGATGCCAACGTCTTCCTCCTATAGATAAAGGAAATTCCACACGCAGAAATAAAAAAATCAGCAAAATGAGACAATAAAGGCAACCAGCTGATAAACTTTCTGACCTGGATAAGGGCTTGAATTTCCCTTTTGAGCCAATTTTGAATCCAACAGTTTGGCTGATGATACTTCTGAGAATTCCAATAACGAGTTATATCGAATATGTCCTCTAAGATACCTAACCAAACAGATAACTAAGCATAAGAGAATTTGGCAGGGAAAAAAAAGTGACTGACGGGCAATTGACTACTAAGTAGGAAACAATGTGACCAATAACAAGCAGTAATGGACCTGGTCCAGTGTAATAGCATTGTAATCTATATCTCTGCGCTCTTGACAAGGTAAAACTGCACACATAATTCAAAGGACAAAATTATATAAAGTATCTCAGCTAAAAATTTTAACTTGAAGACAACAACTATCAGAGACAGACTGACAGACCTATCCCCAGAATCCTCATTCACATGTTGCCGTTGAAAATAACTTCCGTCAAATCCATAAATTATTGAAAAATTTTCTGTCTGCATTTTAAACATCAACTATAACATAAGATGTTCTTTCAATAGAAAATTCCCTCGGAAGGGGCTTGTCATGGAATCAGAACACAAGAGATATCCGCTTTGCTATGTCCATTGCCAAAGAAAATTAAGATATGGTCCACTGAAGTTGAAATGTAATGGACTAAACCCAACCTTGCAAAGGGGACATTTTACAGAAGAAGGTGGAGAATGGTGCTTGCTAGCAACAACCTTGGACCAGCGTGAAATGCAATTGAAGCAAAACTTGTCTGCATCACAAAGCTATTGTGAATTACTCGAACAATTCCATCCACTTTCTTGGATCCAAAAATACTCTTTTCCGATGTAAAAAACAGTGTAAATTATCAGATTAAAAAGCAACATAATATAAATCTTGCACAGCATGTCAGAAGCAGGGCCATGCTTTCCGGAATAAACAGGCACCGCACCTCAAAAACAACTAGCTATCCAAGCTCAATACAATAATTTAAATAAGCTTGTATACTGCAAAACTGCCACGTGCCTTACACAGATATCCTAAGTTTAGTACGCAAGCATAGGATTATAACAGCGGCATCTCATAACGCGCAGAAGTTGAAGTTCTTATTTTTTTTCCAACTTCACCGGGAACCTCCATGAAAAGATAGAATCTTGATCAATAAATACTCTCTTTCTACCTCAATCTCTCCAATTGGTAAATGGTCAATAAAACAATTCCTATCGGAAACGCTTTCTATGTGATCAAATTAAAGTCTAACAATAATTTCATATTTCAATCTTCCAAGAAATCACAGAGAGAAGGAGAGTACGAAAACATTTGTCGAGGTAGGATTCCTGAAGTATGGATCCCAAGCAGATGGAGCAGCAATCGGAGTCCGGCGAGTCGGAGGATACAGAAGTTATCGCCCTTCCTTCGTTCACTTCCATTCTATTGTGATCTGCTCCCCTGAGTCTCACCCCGATCAAGACCTTCCCTTCTAATCTATTTCCATTTTTTTTTTTTTTGCCAGATAATCTATTTCCATATTTCATCCTTTATTCGGTCCCCCAATTATTACTATTTTTTTTACGGGAATCTTTTGAGCCACAAAAAAAATTTACGGGAATCTTTTCCAAAATTTATTTTATGCTTTGAAGTTTTCTTTTTTTTTTTTTGTGAACATATGCTTTGAAGTTTGAACAAGGAGTATTTGTTCTTTTGCTTAAAAAACTGGGGCGAACCTATTCATTTGCATAAGGTTTTGAAATAATATAAAAACCTTTTTTTTTGTCAATTACTGTAGAAACCTACTTTTTCAGCCATTCAACGTACTTTTATATTTAATGAAAATTAGTTTTTTATTACACTAATTTTTTGACTAAGTTAAAACTCAATTCTTATATCTTGATTTGGTATAACTTAGTTCTTAGAATTTTAACTCAGTTATAATTTAAGGATTTAAATCTTAACTCATTACAACTCAGTCCTTATAATTTTAACCATTTTATAATATAATCCTTAGGCATTGAACCAAATGGACCTTGAGTTACAACCCAATCAAAATTAAATAGCCAAAAGATTAATTTTTCCTTTATATAAACATATTCCATGTAATTTTTATAAAAACTTATATACGCTTTTTATATCTATAGATATATAGAATAGAATATGGAATTACTTTCTTTGGTAATTAACTCCTCTTATATATCTACCTAAAAAAAATATCTAAAAATTTAAAACAACCTAGCACTAGACTCGTAGAATCAACGAGGCAAACTAACATTAGGCTTGTTATTTGAACACTTTCTAGTTGACACCGGGAGACCCCATCTGAGAGCCTCGGATGGGATTTGGGGTTTAATGCCTGCTGACTACGCGGTACCCAGAAATCGCTGCTCCAATTCCTGGTGGTCCCAACCAAAGGTGGCTTCGCCATCTCCACATTTTAGTTTTCGACGCTTAGTTTTGCTTTCTATTCTATTACTATAAAGTTAGAAGCTTTGAAATAAAGCATGGGCTGTGCGGGCACGTAATTATATTTTATGCCAAACAAGGGCACCTACAACTCGTAGCTCTCTGTCAATACTCGTATTTCATATATATATATATATATATCATCGTGGTAGCAGTTGTTTAAACAACTGGGTGTGCTTTACCGCGCAATAATTTGATCGATTAACCAAAAATCGTCACTGTTCTTTCCAACTCTTTCCGAATGCTGTTTTATACTATTGCTAGAACCTGTTGCCGTTATTCACTTGCAATAGTACCAGTGGCCTTTTTTCCATTTACTGAATTTTCGTATTTGTTTTCAGAATTGATATGCATTGGTTTTGTCTTGCCCACTAGTTTTCACCGTTTCTATCTGAACAAGTGTTTATATGCGGGGTCATCGATACAATTTGGCTTTTCATGGATTTGCGTTGATATTGGCATATTGCATTGATGTTTGGTACTGTTCACTCTGTTTTCATCTGACCAATTGTTTCGTTAGTTTGTGCATTATCCCTGTATTTTTTTGGTGAAAAAAGAATAAACTTGGGTCAATTTGAGACGGTAGTCATTCCGATTGTAGTGATGGGGTTGTTAACCATCGTATTTAGGCTGTATGATTGTCACTTTAGTATAAATAAATTGATAAATGGATTCTCCATTTCATTTGGTTGAATATGGGACTTTGCTTCATTGTCTAATTTCTAAGTAAAATCTCAACCTTGCAATATAGCCTATTAAATGTTATGAAACCGTCTTTCAGCTCTAAATTTGCAAATTAAGCAATACGAGAGAAGCTTCAAGCGTATGTGCTGTGAAACTGAAAGGCAAACAATACATGAAGGAATAAGTATCAACTGATCAAGTGTTTTCTTGATGCTTAGTCTTCAAACATCTGATGCAGATAGCAGTAGTGACAACAGATCTGTTACGAACTAATTCTTACCTGGATAAGCCAATTCTTATTGGCTAAAGATTTTGATGGGACGTTTCAATGGGCGGTGGCTAAAATTAGATGTTGTGCTTTTTTTTTTTTTGATCGGAAACAACTTCTATTAATTCAAATACCAGAATACATACTCATGACTTAATAAAATAAGACTAACAATATCAAAGGAAACAAGTCAAAATAGAGGATAACAACAACAATCCAACGAAAGAAAACAAAGAAATCAAAACATTAACCAATACCCACTCGTGATTCTGAATCAAAGGCATTCTCCGAAGCACATTGAGCCTTCCTAGCATCCGAGGTCAGGAAAGATTTCAAAGAGAGTGATGGTTCTGACACCCACCCCACCGGGCTCACCCCCTTAATAGCATTAGCTGCAAGATGATCAGCTGTTACATTCCCCTGACGAGGTGTGAAAGACAAGGAATACCCAACTTTAGTTGCTAGGAGGTTAATGATCTCCTGAAGAACACCTCTACATTGCCAATCATACAAATCAGGTTGTTTAGCCTCCACACTTTTCAACAAGAACTTACAATCGACTTCAAACACAACTTTATCATGCCCCATATCATGGGCTAACAGTAGGGCACGTTTCAGAGCTAGGGCTTCAGCCATGAAAGCAGAGAGAGATTTAATCTTATCCGCAAAACCCCATATGAAGTCACCATAGTCATTCCTGCAAACAAGTCCCAAAGCAGCAGATGAATCATCATGATTAAAGGCAGCATCACAGTTAATTTTCAACCATCCCATAGGAGGGAATTGCCAAGAGGTGATTTTCTCAGTATGATACTCCGGGGTTAACTGCATTCTGGATTTATTACTCACAGCCCAGAATTCATTGTTGGCAGCATTAGCCAAGTCAATCACAATGGAAGGGCATGGGGTGATCATGGAGAAAACTAGATTATTTCGCTGCTTCCAAATGTTCCATAAGATTAGGCATATTAAAGATAGTTCATGTTCAGCCAAAGCCTCACTTCCACTGGTAATACTCAGCCACCAAATCACAAAGTTGTTTGGAGCATGGTTTGCTATTCTAAGCCCAAAAGCACATCCAAACCATATGTAGCGGGTCCAAGAGCAGTAAAAGAAAAGATGCTCAATTGTTTCTTCTTCCTGTTCACATATTGGGCAATATTTGGTGGAGGATCTGTGTCTTTTGAAAAGTGCATCATTTGTGGCTAATGCCCTACAAAGGATTCTCCAGATAAATTGTTGGATTCTGGGAACTGTTTTAAGCTTCCAAATATTTCTCCAATCCGTTGCAGTTATTGATATCGACGTGCTAGCATTTATATTAGATAAGGAGCTCAATTTTTTTGCATTGAAGTAACCACATTTAACTGTGTAGTCCCCATTATTTGCACCTATCCAGTACAATTTATCCTCCACTATGTTGGATGGGATGGGAATGGCATTGATTGCCATAATATCAGCTTCGGTCAGGAGGTGGCGAATTTCTGAGAGGTCCCAAGCACCATGATGAATTAGATCACTTACATGGCCATGCTTCACCAGAAAATTATCAATCTCATCGTTTGGAATAGGCAACGGATTATTAGGGATCCAAGTGTCACCCCAGATTCTAACAGAGGAGCCATTACCAATATCCCAAATTAGATCTTTTTTGAGAAAATCTCTTCCTTCTAAAATACTAGACCAGCACCATGAAGCTTTAGGGCCTTTTTGGGCATCAACAAATACATCTGTAGGGAAGTATATACTTTTTAAAACACGAACCCAAAGATCATTGGGATTATGAAAAATCCGCCAAGCTGTTTTAGCTAAAAGGGCATCATTCATGATCAAAAAATCTTTAAAACCCATACCTCCATTAGCTTTAGCTTCGGTCATGTAATTCCAATTCTTCCAATGAGTTTTATTCCCATCCGAGTGACCATCCCACCAGAAGTTGGCAATTAAGCTATTCAGTTCTTTGCATGTCTGAACAGGAAATTTGAAACAATTCATTGAATATATAGGGATAGCATTAATCACAGATTTAATCATCACCTCCCGACCTGCATAAGATAAAGTAGATTTGCTCCATCCTTGCATCTTTGTCTTAACACGCTCTCTTATATAAGATAGGGCTTGATGTTTAGTCTTCCCCCAAATACTAGGAATCCCTAGGTATTTTCCTGGATCAAGTACCGAATTAATACCCAGAATATCACATACATTCTTCCGAACCAGTTCCGGAGTATTAGCAGAGAAAAAGATACTAGATTTATCCAGGTTTGCCTCTTGACCAGAAGCTATACAATAGAGATTAAGAAGCTGAGATAATTTTTCACAATTCTTTTCTCCAGCATTCATGAAAAAGAGGGCATCATCAGCAAAGAAACTGTGAGAAAGAATTGGGCATCGTAGGCTTAGTTTAATACCTTTGAGCTCACCCCTATCTTGACATTTATTAATCATCATAGATAGAGCCTCAGCCATCAGAATAAATAGATAAGGGGATAAAGGATCTCCCTGACGAAGCCCTCGTTCTGGTGTAATGGAACCAATCTTTTCACCTGAAAGACACAAATTGAGGTTAACAGATTCCACACAGTTCATAATAAGTTTGACCCATTCTATACAGAATCCCAATTTCAGCAAAATGAGTTTCAGAAAATCCCATTCAACGCGGTCATAGGCTTTGCTCAAATCCATTTTAAGTGCAAATTCATATTTCTTGCCTGTTTTCTTCCTGCGAAGGTAGTGGTAAACTTCATGGGCAATAATAATATTATCTTGAATTTGACGCCCCGGAATAAAAGCACTCTGATTATTGGAGACGCATTCATTAAGCCATGGTCGCATTCTATTAGCCAAGATTTTAGAAATAATCTTGTATGAGAAGTTACACAGCCCGATGGGACGAAATTGAGATACGTGTTCTGGCTTCTCAATCTTAGGAATTAATATGAGGTTGGTTTCATTAATCTTATGAGCAGAAGAATGTCCCCCAAAAAATTCTAAGACCATGGAACTGACATCATTCCCAATAGTGGACCATGAGGATTGGTAAAAGTTACCTGAAAATCCATCTGGTCCAGGAGCTTTAGTACTTCCCAAGCTAAAAGCAGCTGAACGAATTTCTTCCTTTGATACTGGTTCCATAAGCTGAGAATTAGCTTGATCAGAAATTTTAGGCTCCACATAGTTTAGAACTTCATCCATTGCTCTTTGTCCTGATGAGGTGAACAAATTCTGAAAAAATGATGATATATTGGCTGAAATATCAGATTGTTCAGTTAGCCAACAGCCATTATCATCTTTAATTGAAAGAATGCTGTTGCATCGCCTCCTCTTAATAGTTGATAAGTGGAAAAATCTAGAATTTCTGTCTCCTGCTTGTAACCACGAAATCCTAGACCGTTGCCTCCAATACTGCTCTTCACGATCAAGAGCAAGTTCAATAGAACAGCTAATTCTGTTAACCTCCTGTTTGCTTTGATAGGATATAGGTCGTTGTAGGCATTCAACAAGCTGCAACCTCAACGAGTCCAATAACCTCCTATTATTGTGGAACTCACGACTACTCCAGTGAACCAATTCCTTTCTGCATGAATTTAGGCAGGTAATAAAACAATCAGTAGGAGAGATATCACTTACAGTTGAATGTCGCCAACCCTTCTGTACAGTAGAGGAATAATTCGGATGCTCAGTCCAGTAAGGTTCAAATTTGAACAATCTCTTCTTGCTTTGCTTCTTGAAATAGCAGTTGATCAGTAAGAGATGATGGTCAGATCCTAGCGGATCTAAATGGAAAACTTCCAGTTGAGGAAATGCCTCCCGAAGATATGTATTGCCCAAAGCTCTATCAATTCTCTCTCTAATAGTCTCCTCTCCTTCTCGGTTATTGCACCAAGTGTATCTATATCCATTAAAGCCCAAGTCTAGCAACTCACAATCAGAGATAAAATTCTGAAAATTGAGGATTTTACGCATTGCTCTGGGTCTACCACCACATTTTTCATTCAAAGATGCAATATCATTGAAATCACCAACACAGAGCCAAGAATCATGAATATTACATGCAAGTCGTTTTATTTCCTTCCAGCACAAGAGACGCTGATGTTCATCCGGAGGACCATAAACAAAGGAAATATATGCTGGTGTTTCAAAAGAAGATGCTGAGATACTGGCATGGATAACATTTTGTGAAGAGACTAGAATATTAACCACTACCTCATCCTTCCACCATAATGCAAGGCCACCACTCCTTCCTACTGGATTGACTAACCAATTTTCTGTAAAGCCACATCTTCTCATTGCTTTTCGAACAAACTTATTCCGTTGTTTTGTTTCCATTAAAAACACAAGATGGGGTTTTTTATTCCGGCATTCTTCTTTCAAGTATTTGACTGTCAAGGGTGACCCCAAACCTTGACAGTTCCAGACTAGAAGATTCATTGTGAACCGGTGGTTGGTCCCATCCAACCACCGGCGTTTTGAGAGATTGTTGAGTAAGGAAGATTGCCAGCATTACCATCAGATGAAGCCTGTTTTGGTAGTTTCTTCTGGTTACGAATCTTCTGTTTAAGGGCTCGAACTGATCTGCGTCCTGCTTTACCTTTTTCTGCAGAGGCAAGTAATTGTGGTTGCACAGGATTTTCATCTTCAAAGTCTAGCTTCTTCCTTCTCTTTGGATCGCTTGATTCTACTTCGTCGTCCCCATGTCTTTTAAGATTGATACTTCCAAGTCCAGCAGCGACTGCAGATACAGGTGAAAGCCCGTTAATGGGGATTAGAGCTTTAGGAATCTGATCTTCGTCATTGGGTAATTCCACCCTGTATGAATTTAGTGCTTTGTGGTGTGAGTGCGTGGGGTCCAGCTCCAAATTGCGAAACTGTAATTGCTGGTGTCGGTTAGCAACTTGAGTTGAGTCAATAATAGTGTTCCTTAAGTGGCGCCTGAACCGATTTCTCATCATGCATGCGGGATTTTTTCCTAAGTCAACATTAGAGGGCCCACCTAATTCTTCACACAAATTGTATATCAATACTTCTTCTTTTGATTCCCTTTTATTCAAAGTAGCGTGACATTGGCCCCTGCCATCATTTTCATTCACATGCCCCACGCCATCATTTTCCTTCACATGCCCCACCATTTGCATAAAGTTGTTATGGATAATTATCTCATTACCTTCAATCACGGAATTAGTCTTCATTGACAGCTGTGATTCTAGATAATGAGAATTATCATTAACCTCCGTCTCCTTTGATCTCCGGAACTCACCACCACCGGCCGGAGTAACTTCCTTTTTTGTTGTTCTTTCTACCCAATCCGGTTCGCAGACTTCCACAACCTCTTCCATAGTTTTAACATTAGGAGTACTCATCCAGTTCCCATATCCATGATCAGCTTCGTTCTCTTCATGTTCTTCTACAAACTCTGAACATGTTTTACTGTCGTGACCAATACGACCACACCGATAGCAGAAGCATTGAAGTCTTTCATATCGAACAGCTACCCACGCCGGTTCTTTTCCTGCACGAGGGACCCAAAAGCCTGGTACCAACGGTTCCATGAGATCCACCAGTACTCGAGCTCGGATAAAGCTTCTGGTTAGTTTACCTTTGACTTCGGGATTCTCCAGCATCATCACTTTACCAGTAGCGCTACCAAGTGTAACTGCATTTTCCATATCAAAGGCAGCCAAAGGAAGGCCGTGAAACTGGATCCAGAAAGGCGATGTATGGAAACTCACGTCCTTTAGAATCATAGACTCCTCCCATAGTTGAAGATTAAGTAAGTGGCCTTGTATTGACCATGGTCGACCTTGAAGGACTCTCATGTAATCCTCCTTCCGTTCAAATCTGAATAAGAAAATGGAGTTGTTCTTATCCAGGTCATGGATCTCCACCCGTTCTCCCATTTGCCAACCCTTCCTAATCATAGAAATGACAGTTGGCTTATTTAGGTGTTTCTTCGTCATGATCTTACCAACCAATGCTCCACCTGAAATCTTCTGACTCTTGTCCAGGTTGAGAACCACCTCCTTAGCTTTCTTCTTTCGCCCGTCTAGACTTACCTCCATGCCTACCCAACAGGTTTCACTAGTGCAACTCACAGAAATTAAAACAGAGAAACACACACACCCAGTTCCACACGCACTCACACACGAGAAGAATTTGCTCCTCTCACTAAAGGGATTAATAAGAAAACAGGGAAAGAAAAGAATAAAGGTAGAAAGGTAGAGAGATTGAGAAAATAGAAACTATCGTTGTTCAAATAACAACAATAGTACAGGCCACTCACCGGACCTCACCGGAGCTCTCTCAGGGAGAGAAAATGGCTCTCACTAGGGAGAGAAAAATTATTGTGCTTTTGCAGTCCCTCTTTTTAAGCTGCTCGATCTCATTTACTGTTTTTCCTTCGTAATACCCTTTAGGTATGCTTATTTTTTCCTCTTCATAGCAGGGGTATTGTGCCTGTATTCAGCTTGTTGCTCTCTGATTTTTCTTTTATATTTCCATACATAATTTAATACAAGGTCTCTTTTCTTTCTGTTTTTGGGTAAACTTTTTCTTCCTGTTTTACTTTTATTAGGGATGGCGTTTTAAATGATGAAAAAGGTTGTGATTTGCAAATGGTTTCTGGCTATAAGACAAACAACCCCTTAGGGAATAAAATTTGTTGGAAAATCTTAAATTTTAAGGCTTGAAGGTGTCATCCTTGACAAGCAATGAAATTTTTTGTTTCTTTTGGTGGTAATTGTAAAAGTTTGATGGTGATTTTGGGGTGATAATGGCAAGTATTGGTAGTTTTGACAGAGATGATGTGTGTGAGTTGGTGATGAAAAGGGGATGGAGCTGGCAGATTTGCAGATTTTCTCTCAATGAAAATGTTTTGTTCTCATGGATATATAAGGGCCATTTTTTTAAAATTAAAAAAAAGGTTATTTTAGTTGGGGGAATAAGGAGGAGTTCGGGGAAATCTTCAATGTAAATAATCTATTTATAGCATCTATTGACAAGTTTTGCACAGATTTCATTGCATAAGTGATGTTTGCCTCTGAATATTAGCTTTCAGAAGCTGAGTCATTTTTTTAATTATTAGCTGTTATATTTCCCTGCAGAATCTGGCTTTCTTTGTGATATAGTCCAATGGACGGCTCATCTCAGGCTGCAGAAGAATCTCCTGCTACTGTAGGATCGAGATCAACTAAGTTAAAAAGAGGAACAATTAATGATGATCAGTGTTTTCTCTTGTACTTTATTATGGGCACCTACTTTGGTCCTGATATTAAAGGGGAGAGGAACCAAAAATCTGTATTGCAAAGAATAGCTGAAGCACTTCCTCCATACACGTCTGATCAACTAGCTAATTCTTTCATGAGAGTAGTGGAATTAGAGCATATCTACTACTATGTACTTAAGGAGGCCAATAAATCAGTTATTGTCAAGTTGACCTTGTTGCGTCAATTCTTTCAAGGTAATATTTCTTGTCTAGTTCACAATAGTGCTGCCAGGTACCCACAGTTTGCTGACTTGTTTCCTCCTGAACTGCATCCTCAATCTCTGTCGAAAAATCGATGCAAAATCATTGAGAACATTGTATTTATTAACAACCCAGAGATCTCTTACATCAACCCTGATGATATTGAAAGGTTCAGGAGGCTAAGTGGACTAGAGGACTTCCATCTGAGCAGTTGTCCTGTAAGATCACATGCTTCTCTTGATGGCAGTGCTGAATATAATGTACAAGAGGCGGAGCCTAATGGAAAAACGCCACCTATCCATCCTAGCAGCAATTCTCGAAAAGCAAGAAGCAGTGAAAGAAATTACTCTAACTTGGATCCTTTGCCACATGTCCATGCTCCATTGCCACCCCAAGAAGACTCTGACCCTGATAGAGTTGGTCCAGCTATGATATTTCTTCCTTCTCACCCAACCAAAAAAGGAATTGTCTGAAATTGTGGCTGCTACAAAACGTGGGTTTGCATTGACTGGAAGTGCAGCTGTGAGGCAGGTGGGACCGATCATAGGACTTATGGACATTGGAGAATGTGAAGACTCATATCTGTTCCGTGTATCTCTCCCTGGAGTGAAGAGGGATGAAAGTAAGTTCCTTGTGAGACATCAATGATTTATTTTCTGACATAATTGGCATTTTGGTTATAAGATTACCTTTTTCATGTATTATGTTTCAACTTTTGCTCCTTAAGGATGGATAAGGAGCATGATTTTGTCGAATTAATTTAAATTATTAAAATCTCGATGCCTGCTATAAAGGCGTTTAAAAAATTGTTTTGGCAGTGGCGCTTAAAATGAGAGCTCTTTTGAATCTGTCATCAGTTATTTAATGCTGATCACTTCGACCCGTGGTTTTTCAGCCCTACCCCCATAGTAGGAAAGAAGGATACTGAAAGGAAAAGATTGTGTAACCTGTTGTAATTTTGTTTTTTAATTTGGCACGATTGCTGTGGCTTCATCAATTTGTGGGTGACCATGTAATTGTGCATTGCCAACTGTGGTAGTAGCAAATGCATGGGGGGAAATAGCAACTATATTTAGGAACTCCTGGTGAAAACAATTCTAGATTAGAGACATCCACTGAAGCAGTGTTTTATAAGGTTCAAATATTGCTTGATGTGTTCAGCTTATGCAGATGTATTTGGAAATGTATCTTACTTCTTGCATTGT